>JBAKBP010005208.1:0-124858 GCA_037953745.1 Lithodes maja | reverse complement strand
GGTTCATGACTATCAAAGTAGGAAGGAAAGAATGTGTTTTGTTTATAAAATAGAATAGTTGGATATTTGAGAAGATGTGTACATATGTGTTTATCATATCTTAGATAGAATTAAGGGTCTCGGCGAGATGATTTAAAAACTTTCGTATTCATGACAAAGTCTTTCAACATGTTTCTTTTACTTGATCACAATATTTATAACCATAGGGGAATCTGTCGTATGACATTCTTAATGTTAAAATAATACATATTCTCTAATATTAAACATAATGGGTTTTATTGTATGGGTTATAGTTTTAAAATTATATATTCATGATTTTGTATATGTGGAAATTGTATCTCTAGAATTTCTGAGAAAAGATGACTTTTCCTCTTAGGTGTGGAAGGGGGTCGCCCTGAGGCGAATTGTCTTTCCTGGGGTGATCGGACATCCGTCTGTCACCGTGGCGACCCGGGCGTTCCTGGGGGATGTTACAGGTGTGGTTGGTCCGGGCGTCGCTCTTTTGGGTGGGGTCGCGGTTTCTCTCTTGCTTTCTCCTTCCTTTGTTTCTTCCTTTCTTCTTTCTCTGTGTTTCTTTCTTCTACTTCTCTTTGGGTTTTCCTTTTCCTCGGTATTTCAGGGTTGTTGGGGGGTAAAAATCTAAAGTGCACCATGATATATTATTCAATTTTATTTTCTCTATCATTAGATGATCTTAGTAAACTGTGAAGCCGAAACAGAAGATAGAAAATTATTTATCACTTGTATGTGGAGAAGAACCTTAAAACCCACGAAATCAGGGGGCCTCATATGATCCCGATCGCTATGTCCGGGGCCCTTTTTGTACAGGCAAACTTCATAATTCAGTAACTACTGATTGATACCACCTAGAGCAGTCTCTTTTTTTGTTCAAATTGTAGAACTTTTTGTTGTCTGTAGAATGCCGTTGAGATGACATCGATACGACGCGTGGTTGCCATGTTATGACGATTTTAGCGGCGATTTTTACCCGCGCATCTTGTCTCATATGAAGCCTCCCGGATTCTTGCCAATATTTTTTCTTGCCTCATATGAGGCCTCCCGGATTACGAGGGTTTAATAATAATAATAATATTAATAATAAAACACACCCTAAGTAAAATAGTCTTGGAGCAAGGGAGCCGCTGCAAAGGCTATCCAGAAACTACTGTAGAAATTGAATGTGGACTAGGAATAAACACACAGTAGAGTGGCATAATAATATTTAACATGAGGGAAAAAACACAGGAAATTGATGGAATAAAAGTTGGTAATACAATTAAGTATTTAGGAATTACGATCAATGACGGTAGAAATTGTTTTAAGGCTCAAAAAGAGTTAATGATAGAAAAAGTAATAAAGATGGCAAACATGAAATACTCAATAATTGCAAGGAGGTGTGCCAGCTTGTTAATTGGCAAGACGTACTGGAAGTGTAGCTCTCCCCCCTTCCCCCCCCCCCCCCCAACAATATTTCATTGGTCAAATGTTGTAGATTACCAAAAAAAAAAAAAAAAAAAATAGAGCGGCTACAAATATAGAAAATAGTGTAGGTGTAGACAGATTTGGGGGGCACCAAGATGCACGCAAGATGCATCAAGTCGATATGTCAAGCATGAAAGATAGAATAATGGTAGGACAAGTAAAGTAGTTACAGTATACTTTGAGAGAGAAAGGGAATCAACTGCTTAGAAGAATAGTAAGAGATGAAAGAGCAAAAAAAGAAGAATAGATGGATAAAAGGATTAGTAGAGGACAGGACAATGGCTGGGATAATAGGAGTCATGGTAACAAACGAAGAGATAAAGACGGGAGGCCGCTGCAAAGGCTATCCAGAAACTACTGTAGAAATTGAATGTGGACTAGGAATAAACACACAGTAGAGTGGCATAATAATATTTAACATGAGGGAAAAAACACAGGAAATTGATGGAATAAAAGTTGGTAATACAATTAAGCATTTAGGAATTACGATCAATGACGGTAGAAATTGTTTTAAGGCTCAAAAAGAGTTAATGATAGAAAAAGTAATAAAGATGGCAAACATGAAATACTCAATAATTGCAAGGTGTGCCAGCTTGTTAATTGGCAAGACGTACTGGAAGTGTAGCTCTCCCCCCCTTCCCCCCCCCCCCCAACAATATTTCATTTGGTCAAATGTTGTAGATTACCAAAAAAAAAAAAAAAAAAAAAATAGAGCGGCTACAAATATAGAAAATAGTGTAGGTATAGACAGATTTGGGGGGCACCAAGATGCACGCAAGATGCATCAAGCCGATATGTCAAGCATGAAAGATAGAATAATGGTAGGACAAGTAAAGTACTTACAGTATACTTTGAGAGAGAAAGGGAATCAACTGCTTAGAAGAATAGTAAGAGATGAAAGAGCAAAAAAAGAAGAATAGATGGATAAAAGGATTAGTAGAGGACAGGACAATGGCTGGGATAATAGGAGTCATGGTAACAAACGAAGAGATAAAGACGGGAGGCTAAGATAATGTGTATGATAAACAGGGAGGCATCAGTAATATTGTTCAAGTGTAGTAGCAATAATATGAATCTGGGCGATAGAAAGGTTTCAAAACGAGACGACCGAATGTGTTATGTGTGAACATGATATGAGGACCTGAAGCACTTCGTGTTGCACTGCCAGCAATACAGCGAGGGGAGAATGAAAAATTCAGCGCTGCAGCAGCCTGCTCTTCAACAACGAGACCGCCAAAGAAAATAAAGTAACTATCTAAATTTTGAAAAATTAGAGATGATAAAGTAAAAGAAATGAAATAAGACAGAAAAGATCCAGACCTTCTTCTTCTTTTGAACCCGCCCGCAAGAAACAAAAATACATGTATCAGGAAGTGCCGTTTTAAACGCAACACTTCCGCTAACCAACTGAAATCGAGCGAAACGCATATTTATTACTGTCATCCTATGTCTATGACTTATAGGAACTGATATATATATTTATTATCCAAAAAGTATTGCAAGAATAGCTATGGATATATATTAATGGCATAAATGAGCATTATAAGGTATATTTTAGGCCGAATCAAGGGCCGAAACTTATACTAAAATCCCCGGATGTTGATCAGTGTTGCCAACACGTCATCGTTCGCTCTAAATATATCATTTTACTACAATTATGCACATTAGCGACGTCTTTCGAAGTTATTATGTAAAATTAAGCCATTTTAAAATATTGTTGTAACGATTATTTAATTTGTCAAGCAATATTTCTTCTGTTTTATTATTTAATTATTACGGAGTTTTGAAGGATGTATTGGTAACATTGTGTTTAGCCTATGGTAACATTGCGACTGAATCGTCTTATTCAGAGTTCTGCAAGCGAAGTAGGTGGTTGTCTTTTTATTAAGTTCTGTGTTATAAGTGAATATAATCGTTAATTCTTCGATATTATCCGAGTAGTTAATTTGATTTATAGTCTGTATTGTAGTAATTCATAAACTATCTGATTTAGGCTATTTGTTTGCGAATTTGTTTGTGATAAGCGAAACTTAGGAGGCGTTACTCGCATTCCGCCTAGCCTAGCCTAGGGTCAGTAAAGTATTATAATATAGGCCTAGGCTACTTGTCTAAGAATCTTTTGATTTTTATTCTCGTTTAATAATCCCCAGATAACCTATCATGGCTGTCATTAAGGTCTATTGGAAGGGGGCCCTACCTTTTGCCAAGATTCAGTTTGGAAAGGTTGCCGAATACTTTTTAATTGATGATGGCAAACCATGTTCTTTTGTAACGGTTGACCTGGTGCAGGAGGCGGGTTTTGGACATGTATTGATGGGAAATGTCAACCCAAACAATATTGTATGCGCCGAAATCGGTGACTGTCAGTTGGGTATTGAGGATATTGATGGAAGTTATGTGCCGTTTAAAATTATATAGCGGTGTCCTACCGTCTATTTGATGATATGAACATCCGGGGGATCATTGGTCAAGAGATACTCCAATATTATAATCCAGAATTGTGTTTGGTACTGAACCCGGTGCTTAAGTCGGGCTCAGGGAAGCCTTCTGTTTTTAACCTAACAAGTGCGCATGGGGGTAATTGAAAACGTCCCCCTGTGCTGACGTATTTGAGGTGTTTCCGTCACTAAAATATTCATTGTACCATTAATAGCATTAATAATTATCCATATGCGCCTATTATGGGTTGATTATAAAGGTATTAACCTGAA
This sequence comes from Lithodes maja, assembly GCA_037953745.1. Classification (NCBI taxonomy): domain Eukaryota; kingdom Metazoa; phylum Arthropoda; class Malacostraca; order Decapoda; family Lithodidae; genus Lithodes; species Lithodes maja. The sequence continues at coordinate 120,665 of JBAKBP010005208.1, read as the reverse complement.
ACAACAATAAAACGAGTGAAAACAGCGTTTGGATGGTCAAAATCGGAGATATAGCCCGCGAGTTGTATAATGTATGGGTGAGGCAAACTGCTTTCCCGCCAATTTCCCCCAAGGCCACTGAGACACAGTCGATCGATACTCTCTCTCTCTCTCTCTTGCACTCGCTTGCCATGAGTGATGACAACACCCTGCTTGCAACTCGCTAATGTTAGCACGAAAATATACCTCAGAATAAGGGAATAATAGGGAAAATAGGTGATAACTGAAGGAGAGGAGGAAAGTGGGGAAGGAGGGGAGGTAGAGGACTGAGATTTTGCATGGCCCAGGGGCCAAACAAAATAAAAAAATAAAAAAATAAAAATATTTTTTTTTTTTTTTCGATGTCAAAAGTTGATTTTTTATTTTACTTACTCTCAAGAGTCTTCCTGCAGTCCGCCGGGGGAACTCTTAACCTAACAAGTGCGCATGGGGGTAATTGAAAACGTCCCCCTGTGCTGACGTATTTGAGGTGTTTCCGTCACTAAAATATTCATTGTACCATTAATAGCATTAATAATTATCCATATGCACCTATTATGGGTTGATTATAAAGGTATTAACCTGAAACAACAATAAAACGAGTGAAAACAGCGTTTGGATGGTCAAAATCGGAGATATAGCCCGCGAGTTGTATAATGTATGGGTGAGGCAAACTGCTTTCCCGCCAATTTCCCCCAAGGCCACTGAGGCACAGTCGATCGATACTCTCTCTCTCTCTCTTGCACTCGCTTGCCATCAGTGATGACAACACCCTGCTTGCAACTCGCTAATGTTAGCACGAAAATATACCTCAGAATAAGGGAATAATAGGGAAAATAGGTGATAACTGAAGGAGAGGAGGAAAGTGGGGAAGGAGGGGAGGTAGAGGACTGAGATTTTGCATGGCCCAGGGTCCAAAAAAAAATAAAAAAATAAAAAAATAAAAATAAAAAAAATATATTTTTTTCGATGTCAAAAGTTGATTTTTTATTTTACTTACTCTCAAGAGTCTTCCCGCAGTCCGCCGGGGGAACTCTTAAGAGTCTCCCCGCAGCTCCCGGGTTAAGAGTCTCCCCGCAGTTCCCGGGTTAATAGGCTTTCGATCTCAAACACAGTGAAAAGAGTTGATCCACAGGTTTGCAATACTATTGAACCGATGGAGTGGTGTGATTCTTATGATATATCACTGATGGATGGAGGGAAAGGCATGGGTCCACAGCCCCCTGTGCAGCCCATGGCCGATGGATGGAAAGGCATGGGTCCACAGCCCCCTGTGCGGCCCATGGCTAATAGATTGACATGCATGGGTCCACCGCCCCTTGTGCAGCCCATGGCTGATGGAGGGAAAGGCATGGGTCCACAGCCCCCTGTGCAGCCCATGGCTGATGGATGGAAAGGCATGGGTCCACCGCCCCCTGTGCGGCCCATGGCTGATAGATTGACACGCATGGGTCCACCACCCCCTGTGCAGACCATGGCTGATGGATGGAAAGGCATGGGTCCACCGCCCCCCGTGCAGCCCATGGCTAATGGATGGAAAGGCATGGGTCCACCACCCCCCGTGCAGCCCATGGCTGATGGATGGAAAGGCATGGGTCCACAGCCCCCTGTGCAGCCCATGGCTGATGGATGGAAAGGCATGGATCCACAGCACCCCGTGCAGCCCATGGCCGATGGATGGAAAGGCATGGGTCCACCCCCCCCCGTGCAGCCCATGGCTGATAGATTGACACGCATGGATCCACCGCCCCTTGTGCAGCCCATGGCTGATGGATGGAAAGGCATGGGTCCACCGCCCCCCGTGCAGCCCATGGCTGATAGATTGACACGCATGGATCCACCGCCCCTTGTGCAGCCCATGGCTGATGGATGGAAAGGCATGGGTCCACCTCCCCCTGTGCAGCCCATGACTGATGGATGGAAAGGCATGGGTCCACCTCCCCCTCTGCAGCCCATGACTGATGGATGGAAAGGCATGGGTCCACCGCCCCCTGTGCGGCCCATGGCTGATAGATTGACACGCATGGGTCCACCACCCCCTGTGCAGACCATGGCTGATGGATGGAAAGGCATGGGTCCACCGCCCCCTGTGCAGCCCATGGCTGATGGATGGAAAGGCATGGGTCCACAGCCCCCCGTGCAGCCCATGGCTAATGGATGGAAAGGCATGGGTCCACCACCCCCCATGCAGCCCATGGCTGATGGATGGAAAGGCATGGGTCCACAGCCCCCCGTGCAGCCCATGGCTGATGGATGGAAAGGCATGGGTCCACAGCCCCCCGTGCAGCCCATGGCCGATGGATGGAAAGGCATGGGTCTACCACCCCCCGTGCAGCCCATGGCTGATAGATTGACACGCATGAATCCACCGCCCCTTGTGCAGCCCATGGCTGATGGATGGAAAGGCATGGGTTCACTGCCCCCTGTGCAGCCCATGGCTGATGGATGGAAAGGCATGGGTCCACCGCCCCCCGTGCAGCCCATGGCTGATAGATTGACACGCATGGATCCACCGCCCCTTGTGCAGCCCATGGCTGATGGATGGAAAGGCGTGGGTCCACCTCCCCCTGTGCAGCCCATGACTGATGGATGGAAAGGCATGGGTCCACCTCCCCCTCTGCAGCCCATGACTGATGGATGGAAAAGCATGGGTCCACCGCCCCCTGTGCAGCCCATGGCTGATAAATTGACACGCATGGATCCACCGCCCCTTGTGCAGCCCATTACTGATGGATGGAAAGGCATGGGTCCACTGCCCCCCGTGCAGCCCATGGCTGATAGATTGACACGCATGGATCCACCGCCCCTTGTGCAGCCCATGACTGATGGATGGAAAGGCATGGGTCCACCTCCCCCTGTGCAGCCCATGGCTGATGGATGGAAAGGCATGGGTCCACCGCCCCCTGTGCAGCCCATGGCTGATGGATGGGACAGTGAGGGTCCAACGACCACGGGTCATGGATGGGACATTGTGGCTCAAACACCCATAGCTGATAGGGGTCCAACCCGTCGAAGGCCGCCGCCTTTGTCTGTACGATGGAATGATTAATTAAAGGGAAGGAGTGCGAGGCCCATGGCTGGCAGGTTTGGAGTTACTGAGGAAATATAATAATACAGTACCGTAAAATGCTGTAACTTCGGACATTTTTCGATGTTTTTTAACAATTTCGCCTGAGTGTAAACACATTATAGAGATTTAACTAGGTCAAGTGATGTACGGTGATAGTGCGCCGTAATCCAGGAAGCCTCCTAAAATTATCCCCCATAAGAAGAGAGTTATCCTTATCCTAAATGATGTCCGAAGTTTGCTTGAAAAGTTGATAACTTCGGACATAGGTGATTTCTTATGGAAAAGAAAGCTGAGATAACTTCGGACGAACGGAGGAGAACTTCGGACCTACGTTCGTGGCCTTATTTCATTCATTTTTCGGTTCCTACTATTTTATATGAATATTTTATTATTGCTGCTTATTCTTGTTCGATGTTATAGTGGAAAATGCACAGTCAATACTTTTAGGCCTGTATAATCAGTATAGGAGGGGGATATATACGATGTTTAACATATATTCTGTTTGGATCTGTTCTCGTTAGGCATCGAGCTCACTCCTAGAAAATATTGAGCAGGAAAAATAACCGATGCTGTCAAATCAATAACTCTAAAATTAACTAGGCCTAGTGAAAATATATAGGTATGTATAATATATCAATGCATATACACTTTTATGAATTTGAGCATTTTTATAGGTATAACGTATTTGTTGGTGTTTCTTTCGGCAGATAAAAAAAAATTTGGACAAGATATATGCCTCTCCTAATTTATATATATTATATATCCAGAATTATCCGAAATACATAAATAGGTTAGCATAGTATCATATTTTTATGGGTTTTTGGACTCAGAGAATGATGATTTGATCTTTTACCACCATGTTAATAATGTACAAGTATTATGAATGATTTTCATAGGGAAAATAATAACAAACTATTGTTTTGTTCCATGTCCGAAGTTACCATGTTTTTTTTTTTAAACACAATCGGTTAAATGATACTGTTCTAGCTAGAGCGTTATACAAGTGTAACAAATTTCCTTTGGTGGATGTTGTCTCTGGTAATGTTACTACAAAATTATATCAGTCACAACATCATTCATACAAACAAATTTGGTAAGATCCTGTGTAGCGGGAGGAACTGTTTTTCAGATGCCTATTTACTAAGAAACATTGAACAATATCTTTAACCTAACCAAAACCTAACCTATCCTAACCTAGTATATCAGTGGACTATATATGAATGTAAAATGTAAAAATATATTGTAACATTACCAAAATATTGAGATATAAGTACAGGTCCTCCCGCTACACAGGATTATACCACAAATTTCTTCAGGGTGATAGAAGTTTGGCAGGGTAGCGAAAAATGTACATATTTTCGTCACATATAATTATATTATTTTTTTCGTGTACATATACTCATGTCAGTTCCCTAGGACTTTTACATGCTCTTCCTTTGCCATTTCTCTAAACGGACCCCACAATTTTTTTTTTTTTTTTTCCATTATATAATGACAATGTCTAATTACTTATTATCGCCGATGTCCGAAGTTATGACCCAAGTCCGAAGTTACCCCACTTTACGGTATTGTTATTGTGTATATAGTTTTTGTTTTTAGATTTAGAATGACCCAATATCCTTATCTATGCTTTCCTTATTATACTGTACTGAGTCCGAGAGATTCGGTGAACCTTTAGGAAAGGTTAGTTTAGGTTTTGGTGAGTTTCTAAAACTAAGAAAACAAATTAAATATATACAGTAATGATTTATGTAATACCGGTAGTGATACGGTAGTAACACTCCCGCTTAAATATGTAAATAAATGTAAAACTTGCAAACTAAACAAACCAAAACTGGGACGATACCAGATGCGCTTACACAATACCCGGTACCAAATTTCTGAAAGAGTACCCTATCCTACTTATAGCCTAGTAGAAGTAGGCCCATGGTATATTTATGGGTGCATTTCAAAATTTTAGCAGTTTATGCTATTTGGTAAGGATGGTGTTAGCGGGGTTACGCGTCGCCTTGTTAACGAAAGTTGTACGCTCAGTTATGTTCGCGACTATTTTGCTTTTTTTTCTAAATTATCCCAAGGCGGCCAGCTGTTATTTTTCCCCTGCTGGTAATAAATATGATGATGACAATAAGTCATGGGGGGTGAGGGGGGCAAAGTTCCCCTCAACCCATTATTGTATCCCACAGTCAGCTGATGGACAATTTGTATTGTTACCGGCCATGGGCTACAATAAAAAGTTGAGGGGCTTTGCTCCCCTCACCCCCATGGCTTATTGTCATCATCATATATATATACAGTAGGGTCCCGCATAAAACGTGTTCAGATAAAACGAGTCTCGATTAAAACGAGCGACCTAAAATATTAATATTTAATTTTCGATAAGAACGAATGTGATCACATAAAACGAGTCCGCCGCCAAAGTGGGGCAAATCCGAGGAGTTTTCATATAGAGCGCCGAAATATCGTACGCTCCTGACGGAAATTTACGCTTACAGTGAACATTGACGATATTGGGCCACCAAAATGCCGTGTTCACATAGAACGAAATCGCATAGAACGGCCTCGTTTATCGACCAATTTCTCGTTTTATGTAAGACCCTACTGTACATATATTTTTGTTTTTCTTATTCTATATTCCAACTACACTACTCCCTCTCGGGCATAGGCTGAGAGCCTGCACACTACTGCTGAACACGGTGAGGCCCGTGAGGTCTTATTCCAGTCTAGAGAGTGAGACATGCGAAGCACCTATTCACGGCTCGAACCCAACTCCATCTCTGAAGCTGCTTCGCCTCTGCACTTCACCATCTCACTCCCAAGATTCGGACCCTCACTCTCAGAATGCCACCTATTGAGCAATTAACTCACTAGGCATTGCCCCCCTGTAGCATACTGTATTTTGAATATGGGAATATTCAAACAGTGCTATTTAATCAGGGAACAATGAGGGTAGGCCTATTTGTTTTGGCATTTCAGTGTGCTGTGGTAATGCACTGAAACTAAGTACAGCACAAATTCCATCCCAATAATATCTTCCCATTAACATTTTGGGATTCGAACCTGGGTCCATTGGATTACCAGTCCAGTGACAAGACCACTCTGCCACACCTCCCCTATTATTACCAGTAGGGGGCAATTAATAGCTGGCTGTGCATTCAATTTCGATGTGAACGTAGCTGTGAGCGTATGACTTACCGGTACCCCCTGGGGGTATGGTAATATTCCTCCATCATATGGGGGAGGAAAAAAACGAATATGCCCCACGCGTCCTACTGTGTGTCGTACAAGGCGACTAATCGGGGGAATGGGGGTAGATTGTAGGCACCAATCGAACAGGGCTATACCCAGGAGAGGCTGTGTGCATTTGATAAGGAATTGCTGGAACTCCTGTTTCATTGGCTTGGCCTCTCTTACTGATTCCATTTGTGCCTCACTTACACTGAGAGTAGTCCAGCATGCTCTCACAAACCCCTCCTCCTCCTATCTACTTCACTACACTTAACATGCACACCACACTTCCTCCTTCATAATTATTAAAGATGATGAACACAGGCCCAGCCTCGGAGTCCCCCAGGGGGGGGGGGGGGGGACCATAAATACCCCCACACATGCCCGACCTTCCCCTGACGACCCCTCTAAAGACTCTGGACCACGGCCTGTCACTCTTACTATCAACTTCTGCAATATTCGCGGCCTTTCCTCTAATTTTCACTCTATTGTACACCATCTCTCCTCCTCCAAACCTGATCTTTTCCTCACCGAAATTCAGGTGTCTGAAGCAACTGCCAGCAGCCCCTTCTCTGTATCCTCCTACTTTCTCTATCCTAGTTTCAAAGCCAAAGGCGGATGTTGTGCATACATGCACAACAAACTCACTTGCTCTCGTGTTCCCGATTTTGACTCCTCTGAATTCTCAACTTTATGGCTCAAACTATCCTGTCATTCTCATACTAAATATTTCTGTGCTGTCTATCTTTCCCCTAACTCTACCGACTTTTTCCAAATTCTTCGACTATCTAAACTCTAACGTGGAACACATTCTATCTATCTCTCCCTTCTCTGAAATCTCCATCTCAGGAGATTTCAACGTTCACCACCACCAATGGCTCTCCTCTCACTCTACTGACCCACCTGGTGAACAAGCCTACGTCTTTTCTATCATAAATGACCTAGAGCAGCTGGTCCAGCAACCCACCCGTATCCCGGATCGCTTCGGAGATCGGCCCAACATTCTTGACTTATTTCTGACTTCTAACCCTTCTTCTTATACTGTCAATCTTTTCTCTCCTTTGGGCTCTTCCGACCATAAACTAATCTCCGTCACCTGTCCTATCTCTTCAGTACGGCCATCCGATCCTCCCAGTCGGCGGCGCTTGTGGCACTTTGGCGCTGCCGACTTGTAGGCTCTCCGGCAGCACTTCTTTGATTTCCCATGGAATGACTTCTGCTTCCGTGGCCGAGGACCCTTGGAGAGTGCTGAACGCATTACCGAGGTAATCCTCTCGGGCATGGAAGCATACATTCCATTTTCTTTCTCTCAGTCTAATGCAAAAAAATCTTGGTTTACTCACACTTGTTCTACTGCTGTCCGCAACAAGGAGGAAGTATTCAAACGGTACCAACGCCTTAAAACTCAAGAATCTCATTCTTATGTTTCTGCCGGGAATCAAGCCAAATCTGTTCTTCGACTTGCCAAGCACTCTTTCATCAATAATAAATGCACTGAACTATCCAACTCTAGCTCTTCCCAAGCTTTCTGGCATCTAGCCAAAAACCTCTCCAACAACTTTTCTTCCTCGTCTTTCCCTCCCCTTTTCCACTCTGATGGCACAACCATCACTTCTTCCTCTGACAAAGCTTAACTCTTTGCTCAAACTTTTGCCAGACACTCTACCTTGGATGATTCCGGTTCTATTCCTCCCTCTCCACCCCCTTCTCTCCTACTTATGCCTAATATCCTAATCTCTTCTAAAGATGTACTTTCTACCCTCTCTGGGCTTAATACTAAGAAGGCGTACGGTTTGGATGGTGTTCCTCCTGTTATACTTAAAAACTGTGCTTCCGTGCTGACCCCCTGCCTAGGCAAACTCTTTCGTCTCTGTCTCTCCTCTAACGTCTTTCCTTCTAGCTGGAAGTTTGCTCTCATTCAATCTGTCGCAAAGAAGGGTGACCGCTTTCAACCCTCCAACTATCGTCCAATTGCTCTCATCTCTTTTATCTCTAAAGTTTTTGAAACTATTCTTGCTTCCAAATTTCTTAAGCATTTCTCTTCTCATAATCTGCTCTCAGATCGCCAGTATGGCTTCCTTAAGGGTCGCTCTACTGGTGATCTTCTTTCATATCTTACTAACTCTTGGTCATCCAACTTTCGGGACTTCGGTGAGACTTTTTCTGTTGCACTAGACATATCGAAGGCCTTCGATAGAGTCTGGCACAAATCTTTAATTTCCAAACTGCCCTCCTTCGGTGTCTGTCCCTCCATCGGTGCCTTTGACTCTAATTTCCCTTCCGGCCGTTCCATAGCTGAGGTTGTGGACGGCCATCGCTCATTTCCTCATCCTATCAACTCCGGTGTTCCTCAGGGTTCTGTCCTATCTTCTATTCTCTTTCTAATTTTCATAAATGATCCTCTCAACTGTACATCCAGTCCCATCCATTCATATGCACACGACTCTACTTTACACCACTCAATTAGTTTTCCAGAATGCCTCAGCCAGCAATCCCTCAAAAGTAAACGTAATGAAGCCATAAAATGCTTAGCTTCTGATCTAGCTACTATTTCCAATTGGGGTAGAGAAAACCTTGTTGCATTTAATGCTTCCAAAACTCAATGTATCCATCTTACTACCCATCAGGAACCTCCAGAGGACTATCCCTTATTCTTCAACAATACAAAAATCAACCCTTCATCTTCCCTCAATGTTCTCGGTGTCTCTTTTTCTTCTGCTCTCACTTGGAAAGACCATATTACCAGTCTTCCTAAGGCAGCCTCCCAGAAGCTGGGTGTGCTCAACCGCCTCAAGGGGTTCTTTACCCCTGCGCAGCTTCTGCTCTGTACAGGGGCACAGTGCGTCCTTGTATTGAGTATTGTTCACACCGTACTCCTAGATAAAGTAGAAAGGAAAGCCTTTCGTATCATTGACGGGACTAGATAAAGTAGAAAGGAAAGCCTTTCGTATCATTAACTCCCGTCCACTCACCAACTCTCTGCAATCTCTCTCTCTTTGCCGCAATGTTGCATCTCTCTCGCTATTCTATCGCTACTACAATAATCCGTGTTCCTCGGAGCTTTCCCAGTGTTCCCAGTGAAGATATTATTGGGATGGAATTTGTGCTGTACCTAGTATCAGTGCATTACCACAAAGCCCACCGAAACGTCAATAAAATACCCTCATTGTTCCCTGATTAAATAGCACTGTATGAATATTCCCATATTCAAAATATGCTATAGGGGTGCAATGCCTGGTGAGTTATCTGCTCAACAGGTGGCGTTGTGTGTGTGTAAGTGTGAGAGTCCGAGTGTAGAGGGTGAGACAGTGAAGCACGGGAACGAGATGGCTTCAGAGATGGGGTCGTTTCGGGCCATGAGTGAGCACCGTGCCTCATGTGAAGGCAAGATGGCAGGTGCTCGTTGTACTCTACGTGCTTCACATGTCTCACTCCCTAGACTGGAACAAGACCTCACGGGCTTCACTGTTCATTGTAAAGCGGTGAATGTTAAGGCTCTCAGCCTATGCCCGAGAGGAAGTAAGTTGGAATATAGAAAAAAAAAAAAAAAAAAAAAAAAAAAAAAAAAATACCACCTCCTCTACGTAGTGTACGTAGTACCCGCCTTGCAACACAATCCCACCCCTACTCTGTGCAACTCTCCAACCCAAGAGTGAAACGTTATTCTCAAACTTTCTTCTATTCAACTGCTGAGCTCTGGAACTCTCTCCCAGAATCAGTCTTTCCCTCTTCCTACGACTTAAATTGCTTCAAACTCTGTGTGTCCAGGCATTTTAGCTCGAATGTTCCTTGATTTTGGCCCTGTCACTCTTTGAAATCTGGGGGAGGCACTCGCTGCAGGAAGTTAATAACGCCTTTTGTTTCCCTCATTCACATAGATTTTTTTTTTTTTTTTTTTTTTTTAAAAGGCGACGCAGACGCCAGCTAACACCATCCTTGTATGTACAGTATATATGTATGTACTCAGGCACATACCCCATAGTTAGGGGTGGCCAACACGAGGCTCTGTTGGTTCTCTAGGGTTTACCCATGTTGTTGATATTGTACTTGTTGTTCTTGTTGTTAGGGTGACATATATTAAAAAGTGCTATTTCTCGGTTAATGCAGAATCAAATATAATTATTTTTCACATGTATATACGCTGATCTATGCCGTACTCTAGGCCATAACGGATCCATTTTTAAAAGTTTCGGCCTTTTTGGCCCTCAAATCGCCACCTTCTGCAGTAGTGCGACGTTTATTGAAAATTGCTTTTTTTCAGTTATTACTGAACCAAATTTAATGACCTTACACATGCATATAAATGATATACCCTCTAGGCTGTAACGGAGCCCTTTGTTTCAATTCCGCCCTGGGCGCCCTCTATATAACCACCTTCTGCAGTAGTGCGACGCTTTATCAAAATTTGCTATTTCTCGGTTATTACTGAAGTCAATTTAATGAACTTACGCATGCATATACAGTACTCTAATATATCCTTTAGGCCGTAACAGGGCCCTTTTCTTAAATTTCGTTCTGGGCGCACCGTTAATTGGCGCCTCCTGCAGTACAGTAGTGATGAAAAGTGAAATGGCCACCTGTTTGGAAATTGCTAAGGCATATTTCATAAAATTCCATATGCATAGACTCTTGCTTATTGTTCACGCTGTAAGAGGGCACGGTATAATCCTGTGTAGCGGGTGGACCTTTACAGTCAGAAACCGCAATTTCTGAGACACCTTGATAGGGCCCGAACATGTGGAGCGCATCGTTTCTGGAGGACAGCCCACTTTAACTATCACAAAGACACATACCTATGAACACACGTTTCGAACCAATAGATGTTTCACTCAGTCTGCCATGTAAAATTATAGTGCTGCTGCTATGCTATGATCCGCATTCATATATTTATGGATATGCAAATGACGAAAATACCTTAATTACATTCCCTTACGTATCTACAGTAAATACAGACACGAATATTGCCATATATTTTAAGAAATTAAAAATTAAAATAAATACTTCCAACTTGCTGCCCCACGAGAATGGCTCGGGTTCCATCCTTAAACGTTTCATTGGTTGTTACGAAATTTGGTAGTTTACGTTCGCTCTCTCGTCCCCCACCATCAGAGAGCTGTCTTCATTGGCATGTTCCCAGTGACCACGTTATGCATACTTGTATTCATTTCGAAGAGGAGAATGTTTAATATTACAGTGTAAATGTTTACCTTGCACTGGTGTCTAATAAACAGTTGTTGTTGTTCCCCAAGCTGCCTGGCCGAACAGCCCCAAGGCCATAACCGAGTGCCCCCACAGAACCCTCCCCGCCGACCACAATAAAGCCTGGGTGACCGAAGCCACTCCATGGCGGGGAGCTGAGGAGGGTGCGGAAACGCCCGGGAAACCAAAGCCCCACCCAGGGCCCTGTGCCCCTTAGCAATTATGAAGAGAATGTTGAGGGGCAAGGGAAAAATGTGACACTTTGGCTTCCAATCTTGGTAGATTGGGAGGTCAATCCACGGAATAGACGCCGTCACTTGAGATCTAGAAAATATATAAGTTAAAGGACAGTCAGAGTAAGCTATGGGTATGGCAGAGATTGCTCAGCTCTCACTCTGATAGACCAGCCCATCACCACATGACTAGAACCCAATCCTCTCAGCATCAGCTAGGAAAGGCCCTAGAAAGCCGCCTTTGGCGGTGGGATAGCTCCCCTATTTCAACCCCTTTCGGGGTTGGGCACCCGCCTCAGTTGTTGTGTAAAGTAACGACGGCAATTATGAATTGCTAGTTACGATTAGTCGCACGTGTGTGTGTGTGTGTGAACCGATGTGTGTTGTAATCGACATTATAGGTTTGACTCCTGTAAGGAGATAAAGAAAACCTAATATTTCGTAATTATTGACGATTATGCCTATTACATAAGGCACCCTCTTCAAACACTCATCCGCCGTAGTTTGAATCTACCGCGCAGAGCATAAAAAATTGAGGAGCCTTCATCATGAGCGCACGCAACCTCACTCATGGTTCAGTCATTATGAAATTGGGTTCTCACTACGAAAAAACTTAGTAACAAATAAAAAACAAAAAGAAAATAAGAATAACTATTCATAAGCTTTCCATATAATCGTGGATGTACTTGTGTGGATCTTTGACCAGACGCTGACTCAGGCGTCATTCTTCCTTCACTGACATATCAAGTAAACCAAAATCCTTAATACATCAACGAATGGGAAGGGGATGGTCGGGAGGGCCCCAGTCGTCAATGATTACGGGGCCACTACTAAATATTAGGTTTTCTTTATCTCCTTACAGGAGTCAAACCTATAATTTATTAGTGGCCCCTCCATCATTGACGATTATGCCTGATATCTAAGACTGGAGGGGGACATTCGTAATCATATCATAACTCTAGCAAAAGCAGATAATCAAACAACCACATAGTATTCTTACTTCGAAAAGATATATATTTTGGCGCAGCACATATATACAAAAAGGGGGTACAAGCAGGAGTGTGCTTCAAAGTAGCCTGCTTGATAAAAAAGGGTTAACTCTGAGATTCTGAGTACAGATCCGCCAGTTAATAAGGCACCCCACTTTAAATAAGTGGTGAAAAAATAAAAACTTATAAGTTTACATGTTTTTTTTTTTTTTTTTTTTTTTTTTTCTATATTCCAACTTACTTCCTCTCGGGCATAGGCTGAGAGCCTTAACATTCACCGCTTTACAATGAACAGTGAAGCCCGTGAGGTCTTGTTCCAGTCTAGGGAGTGAGACATGTGAAGCACGTAGAGCACAACGAGCACCTGCCATCTTGCCTTCACATGAGGCACGGTGCTCACTCATGGCCCGAAACGACCCCATCTCTGAAGCCACCTCGTTCCTGTGCTTCACTGTCTCACCCCCTGCACTCGGACTCTCACACTTACACACACACACAATGCCACCTGTTGAGCAGATAACTCACCAGGCATTGCACCCCTATAGCATATTTTGAATATGGGAATATTCATACAGTGCTATTTAATCAGGGAACAATGAGGGTATTTTATTGACGTTTCGGTGGGCTTGTGGTAATGCACTGATACTAGGTACAGCACAAATTCCATCCCAATAATATCTTCCCATTGATACATCGGGATTTGAACCCGGGACCTTTGGATTACCAGGCCAGTGGCAAGACCACTCCACCACACCTCCCCTATGTGCACATATAAACCCCATAAAACTAGTGGATATATCCACAAACCCATCCGCACATCTTCCCACACCTCCCCAGACCAAGAAAACACCCACATTAATCCCATCTATGGCCATTGACCACCCTACTGCTGTTGATCAAATACATTTGCAGGATGAACGTAGGATGCAACAAGCCCCCATATCAGGCTCGCCTCCCCCCTCACCACTGCCACCTGCCCACCTACAACCGACCCGTAACTCCACCCCCCTGCAGGCCCGTAACTCCACCCCCCTGCAGGCCTCACCCACCCATACACCAAGCCCACTATCACCCACAACCACACTTAGCTCACCACATAACCCCTCGCAGCCCCAGCCACACCTACTGGGGTTGTCTACACCAGTGTGCAGATATTATCTGGAAAGCAGGTGCTACTTTGGTCAAAAGGGCGAATATAATGGGAATTCATGTAGATATGCTCATCCCAAAATTTGCAACAACATAACCAGTCATTGGAAAATGTAGATTTGGTGAAACCTGCAAATACCACCACCCATCCCTTTGCAAGACATCACTTGAGAACAAATCCGGCTACAATATGAAATGCCCAGCTTTTCACATTAAAGGGACTTGGAGATAATTATGCTAGACCTAACACGAATGGTAGCCCAAAAAACTCTAGCTATGCGAGGACGAGACAGAGGAAAAAGGCAAGGAGGGAAAGGGCAGATGAAGATGAAGAGACTGAGGGAGATGGAAGAGCACATAGAACACCTCGAGCACCTCCTGGCCTCCCAAGAGTGGCCAATACATCCCGAAGACTATTAGGTACACATAGTACTCCAAACAATCCCTCCCCAATCTTGTTTGCAAATATCCAAGGCCTAAAAAATAGAACCACGAACAAAGTACCATTTATTAGGGTCCTGCTAGAAGAAGGAAACGCTATATTTGCGGCTCTCACAGAAACTCACATTAAAGATCAGCAAGATAGTGAGGTATGGATTCCTGGTTACAACCTACATAGGGCGGACAGAACGCATAGATCACATGGAGGTGTAGCCTTGTACATACATGACTCACTGATATGTACTGAATTCCTAAATAACAGTAACGAAGTGGTGGAAATACTTGGAGTTAAAATAGAATCCCTAAATTTAGCAGTTATTGTTACATACAGACCTCCAGACTCATCCCGAGAAGAATTAAAAATCCAGCTCAACAAAATAAAATCAGAAGTGGAAACCCTGGTGAACCCAACACCAAATATTATATGGCTAGGAGACTTTAACCTACCAAACATTAAATGGAGACAATTAGAAAACCAGTTAGTGGCAAATAACACCGGAGAAGCAAATACTAATACGAGAGAGCTTTTTGAACTTTGTGATTTTTTTAGTCTTACCCAACATATTGCTGAACCCACACGGGAAAACAATATCTTAGACCTGGTCTTCACTAACAACGACTCTCTAGTACACAGCATTAACATATCGGACACAACATACTCAGATCATAAATTAATTGAGATCAAAACAACCTTAGAAAGTGTACAGACAACCTCAGAATCGAGAACAAAAACCGGCCCCTTCAGTAAATTTAACTTCAATAACAAAAACATTAGGTGGGAAGAAGTAAATCAAGAAATGGAGGAAACAGACTGGGAAGATTTAATGGATAACCTGACACCAGCAGAATGTCTAGTCTTAATAACAGAAACCATGACCCAAATCTGTAGCCACCATATACCTGCAAGACAAACAAAACGAAGAAGCAAACAAGATCGGGAAAGGAGGAGGCTGTACAGAAGAAGAAAATTACTCGCACAAAGACGCACACATCAAAATCTACAGGATAGGCAAAAGGTCGAAATAGATAGAGAAATTGTGGAAATTGAACAAAGGCTAAGAATATCATATGAACTACAACATATGGAAGAGAGGAAAGCTATTGCAGGTATAAAGGAAAATTCCAAATACTTCTTTTCATACGCCAAACAAAAGGCTAAAACAACATCAAACATCGGCCCACTGAGCAAAGGGGACGGCTCTTTCACAGGGGACAAAAAGGAAATGAGCGAACTCTCAAGCAGGCAGTATGAAATGGCATTCAGTGAGCCTGATGAAACAAAAGTCATCAGAGACCAAAATATATTTTTCATGGAAACCTCCCCCACGGAAACCCCTCAGATGCTGGATATTGATTTCGGTCCAAAAGACATAGAAGAGGCCATTTCCAACATGCCATCCCACTCGGCACCAGGCCCGGACTCATGGAATTCGATCCTAATGAAGAAATGTAAGGAAAACCTCTCAAAACTCCTGGCTATAATGTGGAGAAGGAGTCTAGACACTGGTGACATACCAGATAGCTTGAAAAACGCAATAATTGCCCCACTGCATAAAGGAGGGAGTAAAGCACTACCAAAAAACTACCGCCCGGTAGCTCTAACCTCTCACATCATTAAAGTTTTCGAGCGAGTCCTGCGAAGCAAAATTTCAACATTCATGGAGACAAATGAACTACACAACACCGGTCAACATGGGTTCAGAGCGGGAAGATCATGTCTCTCACAACTTTTGGAACACTATGACAAAATTCTTAAAGCGCTAGAAGAAAAGAAAAACGTGGATGTCATTTACACCGATTTTGCTAAGGCATTTGATATAATGACCATGGTATAATAGCCCACAAACTGAAAGCAAAAGGTATAACTGGGAAAATCGGACGGTGGATATACAATTTCCTCGTAAACCGAAAACAATCAGTGGCAGTAAACCAAGTCACATCTGAGCCTTCGGATGTCAAAAGCTCAGTGCCCCAAGGAACAGTGCTAGCGCCCCTTCTGTTCCTCATACTAATTTGCGACATAGATACCAACACCAGACACAGTACGGTGTCGTCTTTTGCTGATGACACAAAATTAAGCAAGATAGTAAACACACAAGAGGACACAGGCCGACTGCAGGAAGACATGAATGTAGTGTTCCAGTGGACCAGGGAAAACAACATGCAATTCAATGAGGAAAAATTCCAATTAATACGGTACGGAGATAATAATGGTGTTAAAGAAATTACAAATTACTTAACAGAATCTAACCACATAATAGAACGGAAAGACAGTGTGAAAGACCTTGGGGTATTGTCTGAAAATATGGGTTTCAAAGTACATAACCAGGTCAAAGTGGCGGCTGCGAAACGTCTTAACGGGTTGGATTCTGCGTACTTTTAAAACACGCGGTAAATTGCCTATGATAACTTTGATAACAAATCTCTAGTGCTACCGCGGCTTGAATACTGTAGCGTATTAACACCCCCATACAAAGCAGGTGAAATAAATGACGTAGAGAGTGTACAGTACAAAGAAATTTCACTTCGCATATAAGTTCGATAAAACATCTACACTATTGGGAGCGTTTAAGAGCACTGAATCTGTACTCACTGGAACGTAGAAGAGAACGTTACCTAATAATATACACATGGAAAATCGCAGAGGGTTTAGTACCAAACCTACATACTCCGATAGTCATGAAATTCAGTGATAGGAGAGGCTGGGAATGCGAAATCCCCCGGATGAATAACAGGGGTGCTATGGGCTCTCTGCGAGAGGGCTGGTTATCACACAGAGGCCCAAGTCTCTTCAACAAACTCCCACGGGAGTAAGAGACATGAGGGACATCTCGTTAGACAACTTCAAGAGAGCCCTAGATGTCGAACTGCAAAAAGTGCCAGACGAGCCCATCCTCGCAAGGGAGCGAGCTGTCGCTTCAAACAGTCTACTGCACCAAATCACCACCCATAACGAGGGGCGTCGCGCTCCTTGGTGCCGCTAGAAGAGTGGCGAACACATCAAAAGGTATCAAAAGGTATCTTGCAAAATATATCCAATGCTTAAAATTAGATTGCTTCACAGCCAAAAACTACTTACAACAACACTGTTGTTTGTACTACAAATGTACTAGCACAATTTCCTGTAATGAATAGTACAGAAAAATTTTCATATCACAACACCCATAAACAGTATCACAGCTCACATACTCCGGCGGGGTCTAGGGTGTCCTATGTACTACCGCTGAACACGGTGAGGCCTGTGAGGTCTTGTTCCAGTCTAGAGAGTGAGACATGCGAAGCACCATACACGGCTCGAACCCAACTCCATCTCTGAAGCTGCTTAGTCTCTGCGCTTCACAGTCTCCCTCCCCAGGCTCGGACCCTCACTCTCAGAATGCCACCTATTGAGCAATTAACTCACTAGGCATTGCCCCCCTGTAGCATATTTTGAATATGGGAATATTCATACAGTGCTATTTAATCAGGGAACAATGAGGGTACTTTGATTTGACATTTCGGTGTGCTGTGGTAATGCACTGAAACTAGGTACAGCACAAATTCCATCCCAATAATATCTTCCCATTGACATATTGGGATTCGAACCCAGGTCCATTGGATTACCAGTCCAGTGGAAAGACCACTCTGCCACACCTCCCCTATGGTGTGGTGGGTATCATGTAATACTGAATACAGTTAAGCTTTGGATGCTGATAGGTTAATATATTCGGCATTAATTTAGTAAACAATATATATAACACTAAAGGGTAAAGGCTATAATAAGCCTTTGGGTATAGATACTTTTTCGATGTAGGTAGCGCCAACGAACTTGACAATAATCTTGATCCCTGATCTCTCTGTAACTCAAAAGGGCCTAGAGGAAACTGGCTGTAAATATCCACACCTTATTTCCTGGTGGACTCTTCCCAAATTATAGAAACGTCAGCCCGACTGTTTTTATTTATTTTAAGTTATATGCAGTTAAGGGGTCATGATTATTTTCAAGTTCGCTGGTGAACTGATACTGTACTGTATATAGCTATGTTTACACAGTGCAACAAGGTTAATAGCATAATATAAAATAGATGAATTATATGCGAGTACCGGTATGTGTTTAATAATAACTACGGTACTATGGATGACGTCTGATGAATCACACACACATGTGGAGTACCACAAGGATCTGTCCTAGCCCCAATCATGTTTCTAATACTGTATTTGTAAATGACTTACCTGAGGGACTAACAAGCTACATGAACATGTTTGCGGACGATGCTAAGCTGCTTAAAACGATCAGAACCCAGGAGGATTGCCTTGAGCTCCAAGCAGATTTGCAAAAGATCTATGAATGGAGCATCAAATGGAATATGGAGTTCAATGCAGGGAAATGTAAGACTCTAGAAATGGGTAAAAGCAAGTACAGACCTAGAAAAGATTATAAACTAGGAAACTAAGTGATTCCCAAAGCAGAAAAGGAAAAAGACTTGGGGATAGAATTTAAGGATAACATGTCTCCAGAAAGCCACATAAATAAGATAGTGAGAGAATCACTAGCACTATTGGCAAATATCAGGATGTCTTTCAATTATCTTAATGAAAACACCATGAAACAAATAATAATGGCAATAATAAGACCCAGGATGGAATATGCATCTGTAGTGTGGTCCCCTCACATGAAGAAACGTATCCACAAAATTGAGAGGGTACAGAGAGCAGCTACGAGGATGATCCCAGGTTTGGAAAATTTGGAGTACCAAGAGAGGCTCGAGAGATTGAATCTACCTACACTGGAACAGAGAAGGAAACGAGGACAGCAAATTCAGATATACTGTAGAAATGTGTTAGAGGTATTTGACAAAATCGACCAAGAAAACTTCATAGAGAGGGATGGAGGTGAGAGAACAAGAGGTCACAGCTACAAACTGAAAGTGCCTAATAGTAAATCTGATCTGAAAAGTAAAATATTTCCTACCAACTCGATTAGTGGGTGGAACAAATTGCCAGCCGAAGTAGTGTCTGCACCATCAGTGCATAGTTTCAAAGCACGGTATGACAAACATATCTTAGGAGGCGGGAATTAACAAGCATGCTCACTCCCACAAATACAACTAGTGTAAGTACACACACACACAACGAAAGCCTGTCCATTCACTGCGGTTTGGTAGGTTTTCTTTTAATTTCTAATTCTTTAATAGGTAACTGTGTTTAACCCTTCGACCCCGGGTGGTACACGTGTGTACCATTTTTTTTTGGCCCGAGGAACCCGGGTGGTACAACACTGTACCATTGCTTGCGTGTGTGCTTTCGAATGGCGCGCGTAAAAATTTCGCTCCGTGGCCACCAGGCGTTGCTAGGCGACGCCACCAGACAGCATGTACGCCAGTCTCTACCCTGCCACCAACATGGATACTAGCCCAAAAAGTGATTCCCTTGTGTCCGATTCTACGCTCCCTTCGACGCCTGCTCATGTTCGTCGCGCCCTAACGCAAAGGCACGTAAAAGATGCGTTGACTCCCGGAGGTATTGAAATAGCTTTGAGGAGTTATGAACGTGGTGAAGGCAAAAATAGTGTTGATGACTTGGGCAGTGATACCTCCGAGTCTTATCAGTCTCACTATAGTGAAGATGTTGACGATCTAGACGAAATCCATGAAAGAGACGCGCTTTTTATTGGATTTGAGCATGACGATGAAAGTGATGATAGTACTGAACGTGATATAGTTGTGCAAGGTGATGAGAGTGTAGTGAGAGTGAGCGAATGGGACAGCACTAGGTCGACTGCCAAGTTTAGGTTGAGTGACACGACACCTAGCCCTTCGCCAGCTAAATCCCCATTCAAGATACGTTTCTATAAGAAGCAAGTTCTCAAGAAGGCGGCCGCGGCAGCCAGGAAAGAGGCCCTAAAACTTGGTGAGGGAGCAGTGCGTGAGGGTGCCAGTGAGGCTGCGCGTGAGGCCGAGGTTGACCCGCCATTGTCTTCCTTATCTACCCACGCCACCCAAGTTGCCCCAGGCTCCCGCCATTCTTCCCCACCACCACCAGCACTGCCTAGGGTTGAGGAACCCCCACTTTCGGCCTATTTACCCCCTATTTCCCCCGAGAGGAGACATACTACTAAAGAAAAGGGAAAAGGGAGAAAATATGTTAAAAAAGGAGCTACAAGTAGGCGCTCTTTGTTCGAGGCTCCCGCGGCTTCCACCCCTGCGGCTTCCACCCCTGCCGCTCCAAGCCATACGCCCCCGCAAGTTTCCCCAGGGTCCACCCCACCTCTCCAGCCTACAACAGAGGTTCCTCATGATGTTTTCGACCTCGCATCCATACCTGCACCTACAGACACTGAACCAGTGCTGTCTAAGACTCGTCGTAGGCCAAGGAGCCCCGAACCTCTGCATGAAGATGACAGAGCCTCACCTCCCACTCCTTCCCCACCTCGCCGACCTACACGCCGCCCACGCATCATTCGTTCCCCGCGAGATTATGAGGGGGGCTCTGAAGATGAAGGGCACCTCACAGACGACTCTGGCCATGATTACCTGGGTCCACCGTCAGGGCAAGATGACGGCTCTGACGACAACGACGATGACGAATTTATGGACATCGACGACCCTCAACCCAGACGCTTTGCCCAGGGCCGTCGTGCTCCTGGCCGCCCTGGCCGCCTGGCTGGCCGCCGGGCTGGGCCTGGGCGCCGTCGCGCTCCTGGCCGCCCTAGGGTTCGCGCCGCCAAAGTTCGTGGGCGTGCTGCCCCCGCTGTAGCTCCTCGTCAGCGTCGCCAGAAGGACGGATTTTATATTTTCAACTGGCAGGATGTGGCTGCTGATGAAGTCATTGACCCTGATGTAACCCCTTTTGATGAGGTACAGGATGCTCCAGGAGTTACCCCAAGTTTTCCTGCAGGCCCCAATGCTCGACCACATGAGCTTTTTGAGGCATTTTTTGATAAGGAGGTTACTGACTTTGTCATAAAAGAGACAAATAAGCACTACCAAGTCCAGGTTAACTTTTTTGGCAAGGTGACCAAGGGCCACATGAAGCGGTGGACCCCAGTGACTCATCCCGAGTTCATGGTGTTCCTGGCAATCACCATGCTAATGCCTCATGTGAAGAAGCACAGGTTGGCTGACTATTGGATCACCAAAGATCTAATATCCACCCCTGCCTTCGGGAAATACATCTCTCGGGACCGGTACCTCGACATCCTCGGAGCGCTCCATCTTGTCACCAACACCGACATGCATCTCCCTGACAAACTGTGGAAGATTAGGACGTTGTACGAGATGATGAGAGAACGTTTCACGTCCTACTTCATGCCCTTCTGCAACGTCTGTATTGACGAGTCTCTTGTGCTGTTCCGGGGAAAGCTGAGCTTCAGGCAGTACATCCCCTCAAAGAGACATCGCTTTGGTATAAAGTTCTTTGTGCTGTGCGATTGCAAAACTGGCTATGTCCTGGACTTCCTGGTCTACAGCGGGAAGGAAGGGGACGTGGCAATAGACCCCCTCATTGGCTTTGGCGGAGCAGTGGTTCAAGCCATGATGAACCGGTACTTCGAGAAGAATCACGTCCTCTACACGGACAACTACTACACGTCCCCCACTCTCTCAAAGTACCTCCATGAGCGCCAGACGGGGACTGTAGGCACAGTTAGAGCAAAAAGGAAGGGCATGCCAAGTTTCCCTCCTAAAACAAAGAAAGGCGATGTCTTCAAGAAGAAGTCGGGACCCATTCTGGCTATCCACTGGCACGACCAGCGGAAGGTCAACCTCCTGAGCACCGTCCACAAGGGGGAAATGGTTGAGACTGGCAAGGTGGATCGCCGCACCCAAGTCAGGGTGACCAAGCCCGATGCTGTAATTGACTACAACATAAATATGAGGCTGGTGGACAAGTCCGACATGCAGATAGGCTTCATCGACTGTCTGCGTACCTCGTGCAGATGGTACAAAAAGTTCTTTCTGCACATGGTGGACATGTCAATGCTGAATGCCTATAATATCTACAGGCTTCGGAATCCGCGCACACCCAGGAAGTTCAGTAGCCTGCGGAGGTTCCAAAAACAGGTGTTGGTGGAGCTCCTGGACAGGTATGCTATGCCACAGAGGGCAGTGGCACAACCTGGGCGCCCCGTTCAGGACCGCATGCAGGGTGTACAGTTTGTAAATGTGCACAAGCTCGGTTACCTGCCTCTGGAACGAGATGGAGTCACCATTAGCAGAAGGCGGTGCCATGTCTGCTGGAACAGCCAGGTGAGGCCGAGGAAGCAGAAAAAGACCACCATGCAGTGTGTGGAGTGCCGGCTGTCACTATGTGCTATACCGTGCTTTGCTGAATACCACAGCAAGCAGGAGTACTAACTAATAATCATAGTGAAAGTACCAAAGACTGACAATATGTATGTATATAGGCAACAAGTGGAAATAAAACAATGTACAGGTGTATTGTGATAAAAAAGTCATGTATTATGAAAACATATATAAATAAGTGAAAAAAGACACAATAAATTGTATATAAAACGTTTACAAAGCATATAACTAAGTGAAAGTGACACATGACATAATATTAGATGGCCAAAGTATAATAAACACCTGTGATAACGAATAATCAGTGCCTAATATAACAATAACCTACCTCAATTACTAATAAAATGTACCGTATCAAGTGAAAATGAGCATTATCAGTGAAAGTGACACTCTCTCAAGCATATTTACCAAAGTGAAAGTGACACACGAACTAATATTAGATGGCCAAAGTATAATAAACACCTGTGATAACGAATAATCAGTGCCTAATATAACAATAACCTACCTCAATTACTAATAAAATGTACCGTATCAAGTGAAAATGAGCATTATCAGTGAAAGTGACACTCTCTCAAGCATATTTACCAAAGTGAAAGTGACACACGAACTAATATTAGATGGCCAAAGTATAATAAACACCTGTGATAACGAATAATCAGTGCCTAATATAACAATAACCTACCTCAATTACTCATAAAAACTACGGTATCGAGTGAAAATGGGAAATATTATTGACAATGATAGCCTAATACACATATTTTATATAATTGGACTCCAAATAACTATAATAACATCACTATCAATACATAAAATCGCCTCCGGGAGGTAAAAAGTTTGGCGCGACGAGCCGGGGCCTGGGCAAAGGCGACGCATCCGAACGCGGGATGATTTTCACGCATAAAAATCACTCCACTTCCCGCGCTCACCATTATGCAATCACTTGGGCTAGAGACCTCTACTCAACGGCATTCTACACATGAAGGTTTGTGCAACATTTTTCTGTTTTTTTTATAACTTTGTGTAATGTATTTCAGGAGTAACATGTGAATCAACTTGGTACAAAATTCCTGAAAACCCCCGGACACAGAGTACAGTTACGATATTCCCTAGCCGGGGTTGGAGGGTTAATTAATATAGATACGGGAGGGAATAATAAACAATGGTATTTTTGTCATTTTTATATCAGATTCTGTAGTATGAATCATATCGTAGCGTAACAACAGCACAATAATGTTACATGGCAGACGAAGTGAAACATCTATTGGTTCGAAACGTGTGTTCGTATGTGTGTGGCCTTGTGCTAGTTAAAGTGGGCTGTCGTCCAGAAACAATATGCACTCAATGTCCGGGCTATATCCAAATGTCTCAGAAACTGTGGTTTCTGACTGTATAATCATCTCAATAATATGGTAATGTTACAATATTTTTTTTTTACATTTTACATTCATAAATAGTCCACTAATATACTAGGTTAGGTTAGGTTAAAGATATTGTTCAATGTGTCTTAGTAAATAGGCATCTGAAAAACAGTTCTACCCGCTACACAGGGTCTTACCGAGGGCACTTATAAAATACTTCAACCTTGGTGGTTAACTATAGGGCCCCTTCTACAGGAGTTGATGGAAAATGTAATCGGCTGTCTTTTGGGGTCTTTGCTTTGCCAATTTCATTCACATACATGCTGTATACTGTAGTCTGATTTATTCCTTGACCATAACGGAGTCCAATCTCGAACTTTAGCCCAGGGCGTCTCGCTATTGTCTCCCTTCTACAGGAGTTACGTGAAATGAGATAAGATATTTCTATGTGATTAATGAACCACATTCAAATTAAAATTCAATTCAAATATATAATATATAAATAAAATTTACATACAGATACTTTCAATTAATATTTGGATACAATATAATTATCAGCCATGGCACCCCACCATAGGCCCCCTTCTACAGTAGTGACGGAAATTGAAAACGGTTATACTGTACTGTACTGTATTTTGGGGATAGTAGTTCTAATGTTTACTTGCACTTGTACATACTGTACTGTACAGTAATCTCATCTATTTCTTAGACATAATGGTCGGAGTCCTATTTTCAAATTTTGTCCAGGGAGCTGTTGATTCCCTTCTGCAGTAGTGACAGAAAATGTGATGGTGTTAATTAAATACAGTACATTACGTACAACTGAACAGTTCCTGTACCTCCCCAAAAATAGACAAAATAGACTAAAGTACTAAAGTACAAAGTGTCGGTGGATTGAGCCCACACTGTCAAAATGTTATTAGTACATGTCAAGCCCGGGCAACTTGAACTAGCGATTCGGGACAAACGCCTAATGTTCATGGCCATTCCTTTTCGAGAATTACGGTGTATGGGAAAAAAAAACTACAGTATATACTGTATACTAGTACTGTACTGGTACAATATATTGTTTTTCCTTCAAGTAGACCTGACCAGTACCATATTAACATCCCTATACAAAGCAGGTGAAATAAATGACTTAGAGAGTGTACAAAGAAATTTCACTTCGCATATAAGTTCGATAAAACATCTACACTATTGGGAGCGTTTAACCTCTGAAGTGCGCACGGGGGTAATTGAAAACCTCCCCCTGTGCTGACGTATTTGAGGTTTTTCGTCACTAAAATATTCATTGTACCATTAATAGCATTAATAATTATCCATATGCGCCTATTATGGGTTGATTATAAAGGTATTAACCTGAAACAACAATAAAACGAGTGAAAACAGCGTTTGGATGGTCAAAATCGGAGATATAGCCCGCGAGTTGTATAATGTATGGGTGAGGCAAGCTACCTTCCCGCCAATTTTCCCCAAGGCCACTGCGACACAGTCGATCGATACTCTCTCTCTCTCTCTCTTGCACTCGATTGCTATCAGTGATGACAACACCCTGCTTGCAACTCGCTAATGTTAGCACAAAAATATACCTCAGAATAAGGGAATAATAGGGAAAATAGGTGATAACTAAGGGATAGGAGGAAAGTGGGGAAGGAGGGGAGGTAGAGGACTGAGATTTTGCATGGCCCAGGGGCCAAAAAAAATAAAAAAATAAAAAAATAAAAAATTTTTTTTTTTTTTTTTTTTTTTTTTTCGATGTCAAAAGTTGATTTTTAATTTTACTTACTCAGGAGAGTCTTCCCGCAGTCCGCCGGGGGAACTCTTAAGAGTCTTCCCGCAGCTCCCGGGTTAAGAGCACTGAATCTGTACTCACTGGAACGTAGAAGAGAACGTTACCTAATAATATACACGTGGAAAATCGCAGAGGGTTTAGTCCCAAACCTACATACTCCGATAGTCATGAAATTCAGTGATAGGAGAGGCTGGGAATGCGAAATCCCCCGGATGAATAACAGGGGTGCTATGGGCTCTCTGTGAGAGGGCTGGTTATCACACAGAGGCCCACGTCTCTTCAACAAACTCCCACGGCGAGTAAGAGACATGAGGGACATCTCGTTAGACAACTTCAAGAGAGCCCTAGATGTCGAACTGCAAAAAGTGCCAGACGAGCCCATCCTCGCAAGGAAGCGAGCTGTCGCTTTAAACAGTCTACTGCACCAAATCACCACCCATAACGAGGGGCATCGCGCTCCTTGGTGCCGCTAGAAGAGTGGCGAACACATCAAAAGGTATCAGGGTGGTGCAGCCGAGGAAGCTGTGATCAAAACTATTTCAATAACCTTTTGTCTCCCAACAATGCAGGCTGTTCTTCTTTTCAATCAAATTATCTCATAATAGTCAGGAGAATGTGATAACAAAATTGTCACAATTAACCCTCCAGCCCCGGGGGCTGTAGCTCGCGACTGTACTGCTGTACCGGGGGTTTTGACGATCTTTGGCCTATGTTAACTACTCTGTAAATCAATGAATATGGCATGTAATGTTGTGAATAAAAAAGAATAATGTTCCACAAACCTTCCTCTGTCGAATGGCGTTGAGTAGAGGTCTCTAGCCCCTCTGGTTGCATAATGGTGAGCGCGGGAAGACGAGTGCTTTTTTATGCGGGAAATTCCTCCCGCGTCCGAAAGCGTCGGCCCGGCCAGGGCTACGACGCACCTAGCCGCTCGCCGCGCCAAAGTATTTATCTCCCTTTGACGATTTTAGTGTTTGATATTGAGAATGTGATGTTTATTTGATATTTTCTAGTTATTTTGAGGCCAATTATATAAAATATGTTTATTAGGGTATCACTTTCACTGATATTGGTAATTTTCACTCGATACCGTACATTTTATTAGTAATTGAGGTATGTTATTGTTGTACAGTATTAGGCACTGATTATTCGTTATCACAGGTGTTTATTATACTATGGCCATCAAATATTAGGTCTTGTGTCACTTTCACTTTGACAAATATGCTTTAGAGAGTGTCACTGTCACTGATAATGCTCATTTTCACTCGATACCGTACATTTTATTAGTAATTGAGGTAGGTTATTGTTGTATTAGGCACTGATTATTCGTTATCACAGGTGTTTATTATACTTTGGCCATCAAATCTTAGGTCTTGTGTCACTTTCACTTTGACAAATATGCTTTAGAGAGTGTCACTGTCACTGATAATGCTCATTTTCACTCGATACCGTACATTTTATTAGTAATTGAGGTAGGTTATTGTTGTATTAGGCACTGATTATTCGTTATCACAGGTGTTTATTATACTTTGGCCATCAAATCTTAGGTCTTGTGTCACTTTCACTTTGACAAATATGCTTTAGAGAGTGTCACTGTCACTGATAATGCTCATTTTCACTCGATACCGTACATTTTATTAGTAATTGAGGTAGGTTATTGTTGTATTAGGTACTGATTATTCGTTATCACAGGTGTTTATTATACTTTGGCCATCAAATCTTAGGTCTTGTGTCACTTTCACTTAGTTATATGATTTGTAAACGTTTTATATACAATTTATTGTGTCTTTTTTCACTGATTTATATATTTCTATAGGTTCTAATCATATGAATGTCACTTGGTATATACATATGTGTCACTTTCACATATTATTATGGTGGAATTGTATTGGTATCAATTTTCTCATAATACTTGACTTTTTTATTATAATACATTGGTTTTCTTCCACTTTTTGCCTATATATAATTATAGTGTACATATTGTCATTTTATTTGGCAATTTCAGTATGATTATTAGAACTCCAGCTTGGAGTGGTAATCAGAGAAGCACTCTACAGCACAGAGTGCCACCTTGCACGCCACACACTCCGTGGTTGACTTTCTACCTGGGTGCGGCCTCACCCTGCTGTGGTAGCAGACATGGCACCGCTTCTGCTGTGTTCTTCCTGCTGCATTCTGAGGCAGGAAACCAAGCTTGTGCCTAAGCATGTATGGACCAGACTGCAAGCGGTCGAGAACGGCGGGCCCAGGATGTGCCACTGCCCTCTGTGGCGTAGCATACTTCTCCAGGAGCTCCGTCAACACCTGCTTTTGGAACCTCCGCAGGCTATTGAACTTCAGGGGTGGGTTCTCATTCTGAAGCCTGTATATATTATAGGCATTCAGAACTGACATGTCCACCATATGCAGAAAGAACTTTTTGTACCATCTGCACGAGGTACGCAGGCAGTCAATGAAGCCTATCTGCATGTCGGACTTGTCCACCAGCCTCATGTTGATGTTGTAGTCCAGGACAGCATCGGGCTTGGTCACCCTGGCCTGGGTGCGGCGATCCACCTTGCCAGTCTCAACCATTTCCCCCTTGTGGATGGTGGTCAGGAGGTTGACCTTCCGCTGGTCGTGCCAGTGGATAGCCAGAATGGGCCCCGACTTCTTCTTGAAGACATCACCTTTTTTGGTCTTTGGAGGGAAAGGTGGCATGCCCTTCCTTTTCCCTCGTACTGTGCCTACAGTCCCCGTCTTGCGCTCATGCAGGTACTGTGAGAGAGTGGGGGACGTGTAATAGTTGTCCGTGTAGAGGACGTGATTCTTATGGAAGTAGCGGTCCATCATGGCTTGCACCACTGCTCCGCCAAAGCCAATGAGGGGGTCCACAAGCACGTCCCCTTCCTTCCCGCTGTAGACCAGGAAGTCCAGGACATAGCCAGTTTGGCAGTCGCACAGCACAAAGAATTTTATGCCAAAGCGATGTCTTTTTGAGGGGATGTACTGCCGGAAGCTGAGTTTTCCCCGGAACAGCACAAGAGACTCGTCAATGACGACCTTGCGGAAGGGCTTGAAGTAGGAGGTGAAGCGTTCTCGCATCATCTCATACAACGTCCTAATCTTCCACAGCTTGTCTGGGCGGTGGACGTCGGTGTTGGTGACAAGATGGAGCGCTGCGAGGATATCAAGGTACCGGTCGCGAGCCATATATTTCCCGAAGGCAGGGGTGGAAATCAGATCATTGGTGATCCAATAGTCAGGCAACCTATGCTTCTTGACATGAGGCATTAGCATGGTGAGTGCCAGGAACACCATGAATTCTTTATGAGTCACTGGGGTCCACTTCCTCATATGGCCCTTGGTCACCTTGCCCAAAAAGTGGACCTGGAATTGGTGCTGCTTGTTTGTCTCTTTGACAACATAGCCTACCACCTCCTCATCAAAGAATGCCTCAAATAGTTCGTGTGGTGGAGCATTGGGGCCTGCAGGAAAATTGGGGGTAATGCCTGAACCCTCCAGTGCCTCATCAAAAGCTGGCACATCAGGGTTGTATACATCCCCATCAACTATGTCTTGCCACTGAAAAACGTAGAATGGGTCTTGTCTACGCCGACGAGGAGCTCCAACTGGTGGCCCAGCACGCCCACGGCCAACTCGGGAGGCGCGCGCCCTAGGGCGGCGAGGGCGTCGGCCAGGGCGGCGGGCAGGAAGACGGGCAGCACGAAGCCGGGCCAAGCGGGTGGGTCGAGGGTCGTCGATGTCCATATATTCATCGTCATCGTGGTCATCTTGCCCTGACGGTGGACCTATGTAATCATGGCCAGAGTCTTCAGAGAGGTGCCCTTCATCATCAGTGGCCCCCACATAATCTGGCGGGGAACCAGTGATGCGTGGGCGGCGTGCGGGTGGGCGAGGTGGGGAAGGAGTGGCAGGTGAGGCTGTGTCCTCCCGAGGTCCCGGGCTCCTTGGCCTGCGACGAGTGACAGAAAGCAATGATTCACTTTCACTAGGCCCAGGTATTGGTGATGCGAGCTCAAAGACTTCTGCAGGAAGACATGTTGAAGGCGGGAGAGGTGGGGAGGACCGTGGGGAAAGTTGCGGGGACGTATGGCTGGGGCCGGCCGGGGTGGACGCCGCCGCGGGAGCCTCGAACAAAACTCTCTTACTTTTCTTAATTTTCTTAGTATATTTTCTACCTTTCCCCTTTTCGGCAGCAGTATGTCTCCTGTCGGGGGACCTAGGAGGCAAATAGGCCGAAAGTGGGGGGTCCTCAACCCTTGGCAATGGTGGGGGTGGTGGGGAAGAATGCGGGGCATCCGGGTCATCTTGGGTGGCGTGGGTAGATAAGGGAGACAATGGCGGTCGAGAAGGGTCACCACGCTGACCCTCACTCACAGCCTCATCCTCACCAAGTATTTTTGCTTGTTCCCTAGCTGCCGCGGCCGCCTTCTCAAGTATTTTTCGCTTGTACAAATGTAGCTTGAAAGGCGATTTACCTGGGGAAGGGCTTGGAGTCGTGTCACTTATGCGAAATTTGGTGAGTGACCTTGAACTCTCCCACTCACTCACTCTCTCAAGTTCACTGTCTTTAGGTAAACCAGCTTCCTCAACAACTGGTACATTACCTTCATCACTCTCATCACTGTCAAATTCTCTCGCAAATCCCAGGAATTGTTCTTTATCACTCTCATGGCCATAATCACTCGACTTATAATTACTGGAGTGGTCACTCACTTCTTCATCAATCTTATGCTTGGCATCAGCTTTCTCATAAAGTCTCAAAGTCGTCTCAATACCTCCGGGAGATAACACATTTAGGCGATGGCGTCGGGGTAAGGCACGACGCACTAGCAAGGGCGTCGTAGGAAGCCCGCTGTCGGACACGGCGGAATCACTATTTGGTGTACTGTCCATGATGGCGTCGGGGTAGGTACTGTTGTTGTGGCGTCGTTTACGCCGGGTGGCGCCACCTACCGTCCCATGATACCAAAATGTACGCGCGGCTTTCGAAAAGCAAGCATGCAAGCAAGGGGCGTACAAGAGGCCATCCGGGTTGCGCGGGCCGAGTTTATTATGGGCGTACAAGAGGTCATCCGGGTTGGAGGGGTTAAAGTACTGTACAGTATAGCCAAGAGTATGGGAATAAAAAGACTTAATTTTCACAAGTACAGTAAATGGAAAAGACTTCATAGTAAATCTGAAACAAATACTTTATTCATGTTAGCCAAGCGAATGTGAAAAGAATATTGTTGGTGTAGAATGGGTTGAATTTGTGAAGTAGTGTAACCGTATACCGTTTTTCCCCCGTCAGGTGTGGTCGGGCAGGATGGCACAAAGGAGTACTGGAGGTGCGGAGCTGATCGCCTTGGATGAAGCTCTCTCCGTGGTCAAGGATTGGACGCCGGCCTCTGATGTGTTAGTACTGTATAGTACAGTCCAAGAGAGTACAGGTCTCCCTCACTATCCGATGGCCCAATTTATGATATTATGATATTATGAATTTAAGATTGGGTGTTTGGGTTTCGGTTTTGGCTGGTCCGAGAACGCATCCCCATTTACTCCATTAATTTTAGGGTTTGCTATACGATTTTTCTATTTAAAATCAGGTTTTCAGGAACGTAACCCAATTGTAAATCGAGGGATACCTGTACTGTATATATAAGTGCTGTACTGTAAAGTACAGTACTGTATTAGCTATTTTATACTCCTGTGTCAAGAAACATATATAAATCTGTACTAGGTTAATTATAAGATTAGGTACATTATTATTCTATACAAATTTAGCTTGTCCAATACTCCCCACAATAATGATCGGGCAACAATTTAATCATGGTTTGGTTTTGGCTAGTCCGAGAACGCATCCCCATTTACTCCATTATTTTTAGGGTTTGCTATGCGATTTTTCAATTTAAGATTGGGTTTTCTGGAACGTAACCCAATCGTAAATCGAGGGAGACCTGTAGATAGAAGCAGTTTCTTAACCCTTTCTGTACCAGCGACGTCTGTTATATTAGATTCTAACTACTGTATATCTAGATGATCTTGTGCAGTTTAGAAAGGATCAGTGGTAGTTAAAAGCCTTATAATTCCTAGAGATTCTTCCTAAACTGAATAAAATCTATTAGTATTAGCCAGAATTAAATATAAAAGGATGTCGATGGTACATAAGGGTTTGTATGTATGTATGTACCTGTACATACTCAGGCACATACCCCATAGCTTAGGGTGGCTGACACGAGACAGAGCCCGAACAGGGGCAACACAATGCAAAATACAAATTCACACACATCTAAATCGCCCAGGAGAAGACCTAGAGACCAGGGATCACTAAGGGCACTCCAGCACTCCCTCGGCCCCCTACCTCCTGGAGAAGTTTCGGTCTAAGCAGGAAGACATACAGCAGAGCACACCACAGTGGCCACCCACCACATAAGGGTTTAAAATCTTCGATCTGTATTCATTACAGATTTTTCAGTTTAATTAAAAGGTAAATTTAAGACAATATGTATCTTCCATTAGTTTGATGATGATCCAAGTGTAGGATCAATACGTCACAAATATAGACATTGTACTTCCTGGCATTGGTTTTCACACACACACACACACACACACACACATAAATATGATCAACTAATCACGGAATCTCTAGATGCACTAAAAATACTTTTTAATAGGAGAAATAAATTATTATTAACAGGTGATTTCAATTGTAAGGAAGTCAATTGGGAAGGGTTAGATGCGGGAAATAATAATGAATCTTGGGGCAGTAAATTATTGAATCTAGTAACAGAAAACATGTTAACACAACATGTTAGAGAAAACACACGAATCAGAGGGATGGATGAACCATCCAGGCTGGACCTAGTCTTCACCAGTGATCCACATGATGTTAGAAAGATAAATTATCGTTGTCCCTTGGGAAAAAGTGATCACAAGATATTAGAAATGGAGATGGATTTGGGGAAAAATGAGGAGAGAAAGGAAGGACAAAATAAATAGATACAATTATGCTAAAACTGATTTTAAATCATTGAAACATTATTTCCAAAGTATAAATTGGAAGGAACTAGAAAGCCTGGAAATGGTTCAAGACAAATATAGACTTTTCCTGAAAGTATATGAAGAAGGGATACATAAATATGTCCCAAGGTTCCAATCAGGGGTAAAGAAGGAAAAAGAATGGTTCAATATAAGATGTAGTAAGGCACAGGATAGAAGAAACCGAGCCTGGAATATAGCACGGAAGAGACATAGTGAAAATAACTGGAATAAGTACAAGGAGAAAAGAAATGAATACGTAAAGATACGACGCGAGGAACAATATAAATATGAAAGGAATATTGTAGAGAAGTGCAAAAATGAGCCAAAACTATTTTATAGATTTGTAAATGGAAAAATAAAAACAAAAGAAGGTATTGTCAGACTAAGAGTTGGAACAAACAGCTATGAGAAAGATAAAGAATTGTGTGAAGTTATGAATGAAAAGCTTCAGTCAGTGTTTGTAAAAGAGGAGGAGTTTATAGAACCTAATAGAGAAATGAGAACACCACAGATGCCTGAAATGAAAGTGACAAAAAGTGAAGTGCTGAAATTGATGCAGGATTTGGACGTGAGGAAATCAATGGGACCAGATGGAGTGGCTGGATGGATCCTCAAAGAATGTGCGGAAGAGTTAGTGGAACCAATCTATGAAATCATCAAATCTTCACTGAATGAGGGAGACCTGCCAGTGGAATGGAAGAGAGCTAACATAGTACCAATTTACAAAGGAGGAGACAGAGAAAATCCGCTTAACTACAGACCGGTGTCCCTCACCAGCATTGTTTGTAAAATTTGTGAGAAAATTATAAGGAAAAAGTGGACACACTTCATTGAGGGACAGGGGGTGCTTAGCGAGAAACAATTTGGATTCAGGGAAGGGAGATCTTGTGTATCTAATTTATTAAGCTTTTATAGCAGAGTTGTAGATGTTACACAGGAGAGAGAGGGAGGGGTTGACTGTGTTTACCTGGACCTGAAAAAGGCCTTTGACAGGGTGCCTCACAAAAGGTTATTGTGGAAATTGCAGGTTGTTGGAGGTGTACATGGTAGGATGTTAAAATGGATGGAAAACTTTTTAATAGGAAGAGAAATGAGGACCACGATACGAGACGAATATTCACAGTGGAGGAGTGTGACGAGCGGAGTACCACAGGGATCAGTGTTGGGTCCGATAATGTTCCTACTTTATGTAAACGACATGCCAGAAAACTTGAATAGTCATATGAATATGTTTGCGGATGACGCTAAGATCATGAAGAATGTCACCTGTATAGAAAGTTGTCAGGATCTTCAAAAGGACCTAGATGAGTTGCACAGATGGAGCCAAACCTGGAAAATGAGTTTCAATGCAGAAAAGTGTCATGTTTTGGAAGTGGGAACAAGTGAGATAAGGCCAAGCTGGGTGTACAAATTAGGAACTGAAATAATCGGCAAAACACGGCATGAGAAGGACCTTGGAGTGATAATACAAGATGATCTATCCCCGGAGAAGCATATTAACATGATCATTGGAGGAGCATATGGAATAATAACCAATATGAGAGTGGCATTTAACTATTTGGATGAAGAAATGTTAAGAAAATTGATAATGACTATGATAAGACCAAGATTAGAATATGCAGCAGTGATATGGTCACCACATTTGAAAAAACATATAAACAAATTAGAGAAAGTCCAAAGGATAGCAACGAAGATGATCCCAAGATTGAAGGAGTTGACATATGAGGAAAGACTTAAGACACTACAACTGCCTACCTTGAAAGAGAGAAGGGAACGAGGCGACTTAATAACGATGTTCAAGGGAGTAAAAAGTTTGGAACGAGTAGATAGGGAAGATCTATTCGTGAGGGATAATGGAAGGACAAGAGGGCACGAGTTTAAGCTGAGGAAGGGCAGATGTCGTAAGGACACAAAGAAATTCAGCTTCCCATATAGGAGTATAGAGACTTGGAACAACTTGGAGGAGGAGGTGGTGAGAGCGAGGAACATTAACATGTTCAAATCTAGGTTGGATAAAAGTAAATATGGAAATAGGGCAACATAAGTTATGATATGTTAGTCCAAAATACTGGGAACTGGGAATATCCATTACGATACTTGTCTAAGTAAAATGGATTGATTATAAAGTAACTAAGACAGGACAACACGAGCGCTGCTCAATTCCTGTAAACTACAAATAGGTAAATACAAATAGGTAAATACACACACACACACACAATAATAATAAGGGACAAATGGGTGAACTACCTGGAATCCAAATGATTAATTACCGACCGACAATTTGGATTCAGAGGTGGCAGATCATGTGTAAGCAACTTGTTGAGTTTTTACTCTAGAGTAATAGACACAGTGGACAAGAGGGAAGGATGGGTAGACTGTGCCTACCTAGACTTTAAAAAGGCATTTGACAAAGTTCCAAACAAGAGATTGCTGTGGAAATTAAAACATGAGGGAAAAGTAGGAGACAAACTGCTGAAATGGATGGAGAGCTACCTTAGCGGAAGACAGATGAGAACAACAGTAAGGGGGAAATCGTCAAACTGGACTCAAATTACGAGTGGGATACCACAAGGATCTGTTCTAGCCCCAATCATGTTTCTAATATTTGTAAATGACTTACCTGAGGGACTAACAAGCTACATGAGTATGTTTGCGGACGATGCTAAGCTGCTTAAAACGATCAGAACCCAGGAGGATTGCCTTGAGCTCCAAGCAGATTTGCAAAAGATCCATGAATGGAGCATCAAATGGAATATGGAGTTCAATGCAGGGAAATGTAAGACTCTAGAAATGGGTAAAGGCAAGTACAGACCTAGAAAAGATTATAAACTAGGAAACTAAGTGATTCCCAAAGCAGAAAAAGAAAAAGACTTGGGGATAGAATTTAGGGATAACATGTCTCCAGAAAGCCACGTAAATAAGATAGTGAGAGAATCACTAGCACTATTGGCAAATATCAGGATGTCTTTCAATTATCTTAATGAAAACACCATGAAACAAATAATAACGGCAATAATAAGACCCAGGATGGAATATGCATCTGTAGTGTGGTCCCCTCACTTGAAGAAACATATCCACAAAATTGAGAGGGTACAGAGAGCAGCTACGAGGATGATCCCAGGTTTGGAAAATTTGGAGTACCAAGAGAGTCTCGAGAGATTGAATCTACCTACACTGGAACAGAGAAGGAAACGAGGACAGCAAATTCAGATATATAAATGTGTTAGAGGTATTGACAAAATCGACCAAGAAAACTTCATAGAGAGGGATGGAGGTGAGAGAACAAGAGGTCACAGCTACAAACTAAAGGTGCTAAATAGTAAATCTGATCTGAAAAGTAAAAGATTTCCTACCAACTCGATTAGTGGGTGGAACAAATTGCCAGCCGAAGTAGTGTCTGCACCATCAGTGCATAGTTTCAAAGCACGGTATGACAAACATATCTTAGGAGGCGGGAATTAACGAGCATGTTACCACTTTGTAACTGTCACATTAACGAGCATGTTCACTCCCGCAAATACAACTAGTGTAAGTACAACTAGTGTAAGTACACACACACACACACACACACACACACACACACACACACACACACACACACAGATATTATTATTAACAGGTGATTTCAATTGTAAGGAAGTCAATTGGGAAGGGTTAGATGCGGGAAATAATAATGAATCTTGGGGCAGTAAATTATTGAATCTAGTAACAGAAAACATGTTAACACAACATGTTAGAGAAAACACACGAATCAGAGGGATGGATGAACCATCCAGGCTAGACCTAGTCTTCACCAGTGATCCACATGATGTTAGAAAGATAAATTATCGTTGTCCCTTGGGAAAAAGTGATCACAAGATATTAGAAATGGAGATGGATTTGGGGAAAAATGAGGAGAGAAAGGAAGGACATAAAATAAATAGATACAATTATGCTAAAACTGATTTTAAATCATTGAAACATTATTTCCAAAGTATAAATTGGAAGGAACTAGAAAGCCTGGAAATGGTTCAAGACAAATATAGACTTTTCCTGAAAGTATATGAAGAAGGAATACATAAATATGTCCCAAGGTTCCAATCAGGGGTAAAGAAGGAAAAAGAATGGTTCAATATAAGATGTAGTAAGGCACAGGATAGAAGAAACCGAGCCTGGAATATAGCACGGAAGAGACATAGTGAAAATAACTGGAATAAGTACAAGGAGAAAAGAAATGAATACGTAAAGATACGACGCGAGGAACAATATAAATATGAAAGGAATATTGTAGAGAAGTGCAAAAATGAGCCAAAACTATTTTATAGATTTGTAAATGGAAAAATAAAAACAAAAGAAGGTATTGTCAGACTAAGAGTTGGAACAAACAGCTATGAGAAAGATAAAGAATTGTGTGAAGTTATGAATGAAAAGCTTCAGTCAGTGTTTGTAAAAGAGGAGTTTATAGAACCTAATAGAGAAATGAGAACACCACAGATGCCTGAAATGAAAGTGACAAAAAGTGAAGTGCTGAAATTGATGCAGGATTTGGACGTGAGGAAATCAATGGGACCAGATGGAGTGGCTGGATGGATCCTCAAAGAATGTGCGGAAGAGTTAGTGGAACCAATCTATGAAATCATCAAATCTTCACTGAATGAGGGAGACCTGCCAGTGGAATGGAAGAGAGCTAACATAGTACCAATTTACAAAGGAGGAGACAGAGAAAATCCGCTTAACTACAGACCGGTGTCCCTCACCAGCATTGTTTGTAAAATTTGTGAGAAAATTATAAGGAAAAAGTGGACACACTTCATTGAGGGACAGGGGGTGCTTAGCGAGAAACAATTTGGATTCAGGGAAGGGAGATCTTGTGTATCTAATTTATTAAGCTTTTATAGCAGAGTTGTAGATGTTACACAGGAGAGAGAGGGATGGGTTGACTGTGTTTACCTGGACCTGAAAAAGGCCTTTGACAGGGTGCCTCACAAAAGGTTATTGTGGAAATTGCAGGTTGTTGGAGGTGTACATGGTAGGATGTTAAAATGGATGGAAAACTTTTTAATAGGAAGAGAAATGAGGACCACGATACGAGACGAATATTCACAGTGGAGGAGTGTGACGAGCGGAGTACCACAGGGATCAGTGTTGGGTCCGATAATGTTCCTACTTTATGTAAACGACATGCCAGAAAACTTGAATAGTCATATGAATATGTTTGCGGATGACGCTAAGATCATGAAGAATGTCACCTGTATAGAAAGTTGTCAGGATCTTCAAAAGGACCTAGATGAGTTGCACAGATGGAGCCAAACCTGGAAAATGAGTTTCAATGCAGAAAAGTGTCATGTTTTGGAAGTGGGAACAAGTGAGATAAGGCCAAGCTGGGTGTACAAATTAGGAACTGAAATAATCGGCAAAACACGGCATGAGAAGGACCTTGGAGTGATAATACAAGATGATCTATCCCCGGAGAAGCATATTAACATGATCATTGGAGGAGCATATGGAATAATAACCAATATGAGAGTGGCATTTAACTATTTGGATGAAGAAATGTTAAGAAAATTGATAATGACTATGATAAGACCAAGATTAGAATATGCAGCAGTGATATGGTCACCACATTTGAAAAAACATATAAACAAATTAGAGAAAGTCCAAAGGATAGCAACGAAGATGATCCCAAGATTGAAGGAGTTGACATATGAGGAAAGACTTAAGACACTACAACTGCCTACCTTGAAAGAGAGAAGGGAACGAGGCGACTTAATAACGATGTTCAAGGGAGTAAAAAGTTTGGAACGAGTAGATAGGGAAGATCTATTCGTGAGGGATAATGGAAGGACAAGAGGGCACGAGTTTAAGCTGAGGAAGGGCAGATGTCGTAAGGACACAAAGAAATTCAGCTTCCCATATAGGAGTATAGAGACTTGGAACAACTTGGAGGAGGAGGTGGTGAGAGCGAGGAACATTAACATGTTCAAATCTAGGTTGGATAAAAGTAAATATGGAAATAGGGCAACATAAGTTATGATATGTTAGTCCAAAATACTGGGAACTGGGAATATCCATTACGATACTTGTCTAAGTAAAATGGATTGATTATAAAGTAACTAAGACAGGACAACACGAGCGCTGCTCAATTCCTGTAAACTACAAATAGGTAAATACAAATAGGTAAATACACACACGAGAAGTATAGTGTAGACGAGAAGTATGGAGTATTTAAAACAATATATGAAGAAGGAGTTAATAAATATGTTCCTAAACAAGGTAATAGGTCAGCGAAGGTAAAGGATTGGTTCAATGAAAAATGTAGGAAAGCCAAGGAAAAGAGAGACCAAGCGTGGAAGGCAGCTAGAAAAAGGTGTAATAGAGAAACTTGGAACAGATACAAGAGATTAAGAAATGTATATGCTGCAATCAGGAGACAAGAAGCCAGAGAATATGAGAAGAACATTGTGAAAAAATGTAAGAGTGATCCTAAGCTGTTCTATAGGTTTATAAATAGTAAAATGAAGGTAAGGGATAGAATAGTGAGGTTGAAGGTTGAAGGGACCACTTATGATGACGACCAGAATATGTGTGAAATTATGAACAATACACTACACTCAGTATAATACTAAAGGTGATAACTTTGAAGAAGTACCGGTAGGTGAAATTGGTGATAAACTGGGAGAGATTAATTTTCTCCCAGAGGAGCTAGTAGAAATAATGAAAGGACTAGATGTGAAAAAAGCAGTGGGACCTGACAATGTAGCGGGATGGATTTTGAAAGAATGTGCTGACGAACTAGTGAAACCCTTATATGAGATAATGAAATACTCTCTGGAAGTGGGAAAATTACCAATGGACTGGAAGAGAGCCAACATTGTACCGATTTATAAAGGTGGGAACAGGGAACATCCATTGAATTATCGACCTGTGTCACTTACTAGTATAGTGTGCAAAATCTGTGAGAAAATAATTAAGAAAAGATGGATGATTTACTTGGAAAAGAATAATCTACTATCTAACAGGCAATTTGGATTCAGGGAGGGTACCTCATGTGTTACAAATCTACTCAGTTTTTATGACAGAGTGGTTGACATATTACAAGAGAGAGATGGATGGGTGGATTGCGTATATATTGACATGAAGAAAGCTTTTGACAGAGTATCGCATAGCAGGCTGAAGTGGAAATTAAAAGAGTATGGAGGGGTTCAGGGTAGTTTGTTGAATTGGATGGAGGACTATCTTTCAGGGAGACAGATGAGGACTACTATCAGAGATAAATTTTCTACGTGGAAAGATGTCACAAGTGGAGTTCCGCAGGGAGCGGTGCTGGCTCCCATAATGTTTCTAATATACATTAACGACATGCCAAAGGATATAAATGCATATATGAATATGTTTGCAGATGATGCCAAGATCATGAAGCATATAGAAGATGAAAACAGTGGTAGGGAATTACAGAGGGATTTGGATAGGATAGATCAATGGAGCAAGAAGTGGAAAATGGAATTTAACACAAATAAATGTCATGTAGTGGAAATGGGAGTAAGTAAAAGAAGGCCACATATGGAATATAAGTTAGGAGAAAACACTATTAACCCATCAGAGAAAGAAAAGGACTTAGGGATAACTGTTAGGAGTGATCTTTCACCTGAGAATCATATTAATAAGATAGTGGGAGAAACATATGGACTGCTAAACAGAATAAAAATAGCATTTAACTATATAAACGAGGAGATGCTGGAGAAAATAATAAAAACATTGGTGAGACCAAGACTGGAGTATGCGGCAGTGGTGTGGGCACCACATCTAAAAAAGCATATAAAGAAGCTGGAGAAGGTTCAGAGAGTTGCAACTAGGATGATACCAGAACTGAGAGAATTACCATATGAGGAGAGATTAAAGAAATTAGATTTACCATCTCTAATGGATAGGAGGGAGAGAGGCGATATGATTATGATGTACAAATGTGTGAGAGGACTCGAAAAGGTGGACAAGAAGGGTTATATTGTGAAAGATAATGGTAGAACTAGGGGGCATAGATATAAGCTAATGAAAGGAAGATGTAAAGGAGATGTGAGAAAGTATAGTTTCCCTTACAGAAGTATAAGTAAATGGAATCAGTTGGAAGAGGAAGTGGTGTGTGCCAAAAACATTCATATTTTTAAGGCAAAGTTAGATAATTGTAACTCAGGAAGCGGGACAATACGAGCCTAAAAAGCTCAACTCCTGTATACTACAAATAGGTAAATACAAATAGGTAAATACACACACACACACACACACACACACACACACACACACACACACACACACAGCCCGTAGCCTAGTAGGTAGCGCTCTCGTCTCACACACGAGGGGTCGGGGGTTCAATCCCCCGGCCGGGCGGAGACAAATTGGGCTTGTCTCCTTTCATGTGTTAGCCTCAGTTCACCTAGCTGTAAATAGGTACCTGGAATAAGTGGACGACGTTGAGACGTCCCATCTGGGGTTGGCAAAAATGGTACAAGGCGAGATGGGTATCATATGGTTCACCTAAGCTGATGGCTACCTAAGCCTTCGGGCGAGACGGTACCGTCTATAGTGAGAATGGTACCATACAGATCCACCCTAAGCCTTCGTTTCCGATGTCGCCAATTGGCTAAAAATACAGACTACACACACATCCACAGCCATTCCAACGATACATATAACACCTACACATATAGGAGGCGGGAAATAACGAGCATGCTCACTCCCGCAATACAACTAGAGTAAGTACAACTAGAGTAAGTACACACACACACACACACACACACACACACACACACACACACACACACACACTAGGCTAGACACCAGTATCTCTGAAGGTAAAAAATGCTTGGGGCATGACTAGAGACCAAGTGGTAAAAGATTTAGACAGTGTAAGGAAGGCTCACAGTGACGAATTCAGGAAGATATTGGATGAACAGAAACAGCAAGATGTTAGGATAAAGGACCAGGTAAAAAGTATGGTTAAGCAAGGCATCCACGAAAACTCTCAGGCCATCCAGGAAGAAAGTCGTAGGGCTAACTGCCTCATAATATCAGGGGTGGAAGAAAAGGAAGAACTAGACTGGACAAAACGAAAAGAGCAGGATGAAGGTCGCATCAACAATATTCTGGAATCTATTAAAGATGAGGAGGACACCTGGAAGGAGGAAATATCAGACATGTTTAGGCTGGGAAAATATACAAAGGAATACAATAGACTGGTAAAAATTGAATTTAAGTCAAGAAGGACTTGTGATGAAATCATGGCAGTAGCGGCTAGGCTAAAAGGGTTAGAGGGTAAGGACAAAATCTACATCAGGCGAGACTTACCAGAAGAAGAGAGAAAGAAGGAGGCTGAACTAAGGAAAACCGCCAAGGAGGAAAATAGCAAGAGGACAGAACAAGAAAAGAATAAGTTTTTTTACGGAGTAAGAAAGGGGAAGATTATGAAACTTTCGGTAAAAAGAAACTAAAAATAAAAGAGGGTAGGGAACAGTCCGCCGCAGATAAGGCGCTTGGAGCAGGTAATGGGGGACTAGAAAGTATAAGGATTCTATATAGCAATGTCGATGGGCTAATCTCTAAGAAACTAGAACTAACAGACTTACTCAATACTAAGAAACCAGAAATAGTATGTCTCACTGAGACAAAACTAAGAGAAGACCTTGATATAAATTTGCTAGGATGGTCTGAATATAGGATTTGGAGGAGGGACAGAAAATTTCGACATGGAGGTGGAGTGTGCATCCTTACTAGGAAAGATTTGATTGTGTCTGAGATAAAACTAGAAACTTCAACAGCAGAAGTTTTAGCAATAGAGATTGGTGGAAACGAAAAAATAGTGGTGATAGTAGCGTATGTACCTCCCAAGACGAAGACATGGGGTAAGGAGGAGCATAGCCTAATGCGTAAGGAAACAATTAGTGTGCTAGGAAATATCTTGGCTTCAAAGGATGAAATAGTCATGTGTGGGGACTTTAACTGCAAGGAAGTGAATTGGGAAGATCTTGAAGCCGGAGCAGGGGAGGAAAGTTGGGGCTATGAATTTTTAAGTATGGCCGTGGAAAATTCTATATACCAACATGTAAAAGAGTCAACAAGAGTAAGGGGAAGTGATCAACCAGCTAGATTGGACCTTCTATTCACAAGAAGGGAGGAGGAGGTTCAAAGTATTCAGTACCTATGCCCACTAGGAAAAAGCGACCATGCAGTTCTAGACATAGACTTACTATTGAAGTATAATCTACCCAAGGGAAGGGAAAAGCACAAGGAAAATCACTGGATGTATTCCAGAACCGATTTCGAAGGACTACAGAATTTTTTCAAGTCACAAAATTGGGATCAGGTGTTATCTGAAAGTGAGGTAGACAAAAAACTCAAGGCATTCATGGAGATCTATGATACTGGTATAAAAACTTTTGTCCCTAAGTACGTTAATAAAAGGAAAAAAAGTAATCGCAAAGTATGGTTTAACCGCGAATGTAGGCAAGCACAGGAAGCAAAAAACAAAGCCTGGAAAAAGATGAGAAACTGGGATTCGGAAGATAACAGGCAAAAGTATAAAGAGGAGAGA
Organism: Lithodes maja; assembly: GCA_037953745.1. NCBI lineage: Eukaryota > Metazoa > Arthropoda > Malacostraca > Decapoda > Lithodidae > Lithodes > Lithodes maja. The sequence goes on along the minus strand of JBAKBP010005208.1, from coordinate 77,322 downwards.
AACAAATACACAGAAATGAGGAGGAGGTCAGAGGCAAACCATGAGAAAGGGATAGTGGAGAACTATGAAAAGAATCCAAAAATGTTTTTCAAGTTTGTAAACGGCAAAAGGAAGATAAAAGCCACGATCGTAAAGATTAAAAGTGGAAACAGAATCATAGAAGAGGATACAGAGATTGCGGAAGAACTAAATAGAAATTTTGCATCAGTATTTACAAAAGAAGGAGAATTCATTGCACCAGAATCCAATGAGATAGGTACAGAGGAAATGCCGGAAGTCACATTTAACAGACCAGAGCTCATAGACAAATTGAGTAAGGTGGACCCAAACAAAGCCGCTGGACCGGACGGAGTATCAGGCTGGATTATTAACCTAACAAGTGCGCATGGGGGTAATTGGAAACGTCCCCCTGTGCTGACGTATTTGAGGTGTTTCCGTCACTAAAATATTCATTGTACCATTAATAGCATTAATACTTATCCATATGCGCCTATTATGGGTTGATTATAAAGGTATTAACCTGAAACAACAATAAAACGAGTGCAGCATGTGAGGAGGTGTGTGGAGTGAGGAGAAGAGGGAGGGGAGTGAAAGGTACAGCATGGTTGACAGAAGAGGTAAGAATAGCTGTGGAAGAAAAGAAGAAAGCATATAGATAGTGGTTGGGTAGTAGAGGGAATGAAGATTCAGAGAGACAGAAACGAGCGAGGTACGTGGAGAGTAAGAGGGTGGTGAAGAGAGTAGTGAAGGAAAGTAAGAGAAGAGTAGATGAGGAATTTGGAAGGAATCTGAGTGTAAAATGGAGGGAGAGTAAGAAACTGTTCTGGAAAGAAGTCAAGAAAGTTAGGGAAGGTAGCAAGGGAAACAGTAAGGGTGTGAAAGATAAGAATGGGAGAATGCTAGCCGAGAAGCAAGAGAGAGTCGAAAGATGGAGGGAGCACTTCAGTGAGTTGCTAAATGAAAGGAATGTCGAAGAGCCAGCAAACATAGCTGGATATGGTATGGGAGGGAGAAGAAGAGAAGTAGTGGAGGAGGAGGTGGGGATCAGGAGGTCAGAAGTGTGGGAAGCCATGAAAAGAGTGAAGTTGGGGAAAGCACCAGGAACAGATGGAGTGTGTGGGGAAATGTTGAGGTATGGTGGTGAGATAGTGATAGAATGGGTATGGAAAATGTGCAAACTAGCATGGGAGAAGGGGAGTGCACCCGATGACTGGAAGACTGGCATAATAGTCCCCCTATATAAGGGCAAAGGGGAAAGAGGAGTGTGTGGTAACCACCGAGGAATATGTCTTCTAAGCGTAGTAGGGAAGGTATACAGTAGGGTAGTGATTGAGAGAGTGAGAGTGAGAACGGAGAAATGGATAGGCGACGAGCAGGGAGGCTTTAGGAAGGGAAGAGGATGTGTAGATCAGATTTTTACCCTGAATTGTGTTGTGGAGAAGTATCTGGAGAAGAAACAAAAGGTGTATGTTGCCTTTATGGACTTGGAGAAGGCCTATGACAGAGTGGATAGAGAAGGTTTGTGGAAAGTACTTAGAATATACGGAGTAGAGGGCAAGTTGCTGAAAGCAGTGAAGAGCATGTATGAGGGTGCAAAGGCGGCAGTACGTGTGGAGAGTGAGCAGAGCGAGTTCTTTGACCTGAATGTTGGTTTGAAACAGGGGTGTGTGATGTCCCCGTGGTTGTTTACTGTATATATGGATGGAGTTATGAAAGAAATACTATCAAGAGCAGTGGATGTTGGTGTATCGCTGAAAAGGGAGGGAATTGAGTGGAAGCTACCTATACTGCTGTTTGCGGATGATACAGTTCTGATGAGTGATAATGAATGGGAGTTGCAGGGTCTGGTAAATGAGTTTGGAACAGTGTGCAAAAAACGGAATTTGAAGGTAAATACGGGGAAGAGCAAGGTTATGGTCTTCGAAAGGGGTGAAGTCACAGAGTGTGAGATGAAGCTGAACGGTCAGGCTATGGAGATCGTCAACTCTTTTAAGTATCTGGGCAGTGTGTTGAGTAAAGATGGGACTATGGATGAAGAGGTGCGGGAGAGGGTACAACAGGGGAAGAGGGTTGTAGGAACGCTAAAAGCAGTAACAAGAAATAGGGTGGTCAGTATGGAAGTGAAGAAGTCCTTGCATGACAGTGTGGTAATCCCGACACTGACTTACGGAAGCGAAGCATGGACGTTGGTTGAGAGACTCAGACCAAGAGTGAGAGCAGTGGAAATGAATTACTTAAGGAGTGCGTGCGGAATTACATGGAGGGATAGACAGACTAATGAGGAAGTAAGAAGGAGGTGTGGTGTGGAGGTAGATGTGCTGGAAAGTGTGAAAAGGAACAACTTGAGATGGTTCGGCCATATGGAACGTATGGAAAGCGAGAGAATGACTAAGAGGGTGTACGAGAGCGAGGTGGAGGGACAGAGGGGGAGAGGTAGACCGAATATGAGGTGGAAGGATGGAGTGAGGAACTACATGAATGAAGGCGGTGCTGGTTGGGGGGAGGGGCGTCGACTGACTGGGGACAGAGGTGCATGGGGGCGGTTCGTTCGTGGCCAGCCCTTCGGGGATCACGGCGTCAGGCAATAGATAGATAGATAGAAAACAGCGTTTGGATGGTCAAAATCGGAGATATAGCCCGCGAGTTGTATAATGTATGGGTGAGGCAACCTGCTTTCCCGCCAATTTCCCCCAAGGCCACTGAGACACAGTCGATCGATACTCTCTCTCTCTCTCTTGCACTCGCTTGCCATCAGTGATGACAACACCCTGCTTGCAACTCGCTAATGTTAGCACGAAAATATACCTCAGAATAAGGGAATAACAGGGAAAATAGGTGATAACTGAAGGAGAGGAGGAAAGTGGTGAAGGAGGGGAGGTAGAGGACTGAGAATTTGCATGGCCCAGGGGCCAAAAAAAAATAAAAAAATAAAAAAATAAAAATATATATATTTTTTTTTTCGATGTCAAAAATTGATTTTTTGTTTTACTTACTCTCAAGAGTCTCCCCGCAGTCCGCCGGGGGAACTCTTAAGAGTCTCCCCGCAGTTCCCGGGTTAAAGAAAATGCTAAGGAACTGAGTATACCGTTATATGACATAATGACCAAATCATTGGACACAGGGATAGTACCTACAGAATGGAAAAGAGCAAACATTATTCCTATATTTAAGGGAGGAAGCAGAGATAAACCACTGAACTATATACCTGTATCACTATTGAGCATCCTCATGAAGATTCTGGAGGGATTAATAAGGGACAAATGGGTTAACTACCTGGAATCCAAAAGATTAATTACTGACCGACAATTTGGATTCAGAGGAGGCAGATCATGTGTAAGCAACTTGTTGAGTTTTTACTCTAGAGTAATAGACACAGTGGACAAGAGGGAAGGATGGGTAGACTGTGCCTACCTAGACTTTAAAAAGGCATTTGACAAAGTTTCACACAAGAGATTGCTGTGGAAATTAAAACATGAGGGAAAAGTAGGAGACAAACTGCTGAAATGGATGGAGAGCTACCTTAGCGGAAGACAGATGAGAACAACAGTAAGGGGGAAATCGTCAAACTGGACTCAAATTACGAGTGGGGTACCACAAGGATCTGTCCTAGCCCCAATCATGTTTCTAATATTTGTAAATGACTTACCTGAGGGACTAACAAGCTACATGAGCATGTTTGCGGACGATGCTAAACTGCTTAAAACGATCAGAACCCAGGAGGATTGCCTTGAGTTCCAAGCAGATTTGCAAAAGATCCATGAATGGAGCATCAAATGGAATATGGAGTTCAATGCAGGGAAATGTAAGACTCTAGAAATGGGTAAAAGCAAGTACAGACCTAGAAAAGATTATAAACTAGGAAACGAAGTGATTCCCAAAGCAGAAAAAGAAAAAGACTTGGGGATAGAATTTAAGGATAACATGTCTCCAGAAAGCCACGTAAATAAGATAGTGAGAGAATCACTAGCACTATTGGCAAATATCAGGATGTCTTTCAATTATCTTAATGAAAACACCATGAAACAAATAATAACGGCAATAATAAGACCCAGGATGGAATATGCATCTGTGGTGTGGTCCCCTCACATGAAGAAACATATCCACAAAATTGAGAGGGTACAGAGAGCAGCTACGAGGATGATCCCAGGTTTGGAAAATTTGGAGTACCGAGAGAGGCTCGAGAGATTGAATCTACCTACACTGGAACAGAGAAGGAAACGAGGACAGCAAATTCAGATATACAAATGTGTTAGAGGTATTGACAAAATCGACCAAGAAAACTTCATAGAGAGGGATGGAGGTGAGAGAACAAGAGGTCACAGCTACAAACTAAAAGTGCTTAATAGTAAATCTGATCTGAAAAGTAAAAGATTTCCTGCCAACTCGATTAGTGGGTGGAACAAATTGCCAGCCGAAGTAGTGTCTGCACCATCAGTGCATAGTTTCAAAGCACGGTATGACAAACATATCTTAGGAGGCGGGAATTAACGAGCATGCTCACTCCCGCAAATACAACTAGTGTAAGTACAACTAGTGTAAGTACACACACACACACACACACACACACACACACACAGTGGAGTCAAACTTGGAAAATGGAATTCAACACGAGTAAGTGTCAGGTTCTTGAGATGGGAAAAAGTAAATATAGACCTTCTTGGGGATATAAAATAGGAGATGAAATAATTAGTAAAGCTGTGAAAGCAAAAGACCTAGGGGTAGTTGTGGCAGACAGCTTGTCACCTGAACAGCATATAAATAAAATAACTGGTGAAACCTATGCAGTGTTGACTAACTTGAGAATAGCTCTGAATTATTTAGATGAAGAGATGTTAGCAAAAATAATAGGGACAATAATACGACCAAGACTGGAGTATGCAGCAGTGGTGTGGTCTCCACACCTTATAAAACATAATAAAAAACTGGAAAGAGTTCAGAGAGTTGCCACTAAGATGATAGCTAGCCTTAGAGACCTGCCTTATGAGGAAAGATTGGAGAGGCTAAAGCTGCCAACGCTGAGGGAGAGGAGAGAGAGAGGTGACATGATCATGATGTTTAAGTGTGTGAAAGGTTTTGAGAAGATCGACAAGGGAGATTTTGTGGTGAGGGACGAGGGAAGAACCAGGGGTCATGATTGTAAGTTGAGGAAAGTTATATGTAAGTCTGATGTAAGAAAGTTCAGCTTCCCGTATAGAAGCATTGAGTGTTGGAATAAGTTGGATGGGGAGGTGGTGGGAGCAAGAAATATCCAAACTTTTAAAGCAAAATTGGATAAATGTAGAGAGAGAGAGACAGGACAACACGAGCTAATGCCCCTTTCACACATACAGGACTCGGGCGCCGAATGCAGCAGAAAGCAACCGAGTAGCGACTCTGCTGCATGCGGCATCAAGTCGGCACCTATTCCTACCCATGCGGCTGTAGTCGTCTGTAGTCTGGTGAAGTCCGGGCAATGCGTGTCAAGTCGCGGTCCGCGACGAAAATGTTTGTCAGTTTTGAAATTTGGGCCAGACTTGAAATTTGTCTGGTGGATGCGGGGAGTAGTCTGCTCTAGTCGGCGCTAGTCGTACCAAGTCTTCTGTATGCGGCTGTAGTCCTTGTGTATGTCGGCTCGAATTGTGTTTCATGTGTAGCATAAAGACTACTGCCGCATGCACCAGAGTACAGCCGCCAGACACGAGTACAACCGCAAAAGTCTGCTGAAGTCTGCTGAAGTCTTGTGCATAAATTTGCATAAATTTGCATAAAAAAATTAAAAATTATGCAAAAATATGAGTCATACGAGTACAACAGACAACAGCGGAATTCATCCGCATGCAGCCGCATACAGCAGACTCCAACCACATTGACAGGAGTGCAGACGTATGACAACACCCGGAACCCAATATGGCAGAAGAGTCGAGCCAACTTGAGCAGACAACAGAAACATCCAACCGACAACACCCAACTCGAACCGCAAACAGCCGCATCAAGCTGACCAAAAAAAATAAAAAAAAATTCCCAACCACAGAACGGTGACACGGCCCCTATATATAGGCCCCACGCAGCGCACTTGACCCAGTATTCGACGAAATCACCCTCTTCCACTCTCCTTCTCATTCTCCTCCCTTCCTCCCTTCTCCTCCTCCTCTCTGCTTCTCATTCAACTCCCTCCCTCTCTTCTCCTCCTCCTCTTGCTTCTCATTCTCCTTCCCTCCCTTCTCCTCCTCATTCTCCTCCCTCCCTTCTTTTCCTCCTCTCTCCCTACTTTTCCTCCTTCTCCTCCTGTCTTCATTCTTTTCCTCCTTCTTCCTCCCTTCTTCTCATCCACCTCTTCCCTCCCTCACTACCTCCCTACTACCCCCTGTTCTTCTCTTCCTACTCTCTTCCCTCTCATTTAACCCGCTGAGTGCCAGCCAATTTTGACGGTGTGCTTCTGCCAGTGCCAGATTTTTTTTTGTTTTTTTGGGGGGGGGGGGCTAAATCTATCAAGTTGGGAGAGAAAGGAAGGATAATGGTAAAAAAAACACTCCCCTCGCCAGAAAACAGGTCCCCGATGGTCCCGAAAGTAGCTGAAAAGACACTATAGACTACAGAGACTTTTATGGTATCGGAATGTATGGGTGGGAGGGTGGTTTTGGGGTTGATGGGGGGAAGGTAGAAGGGTAATTGACTTGTGTTTTGACAGATATGAAGCCGATTGGTGAGGTACTTCCGCCACCACGGATTTTCCTTTTTTTCCTTTTCTTCGTACGGATACGCTGGAAGTGGGTGGTGGCAGGCAGTTGGGGGTGTGGTGGGGGGAAGGCAGAAGGGTAATTGACTTGTGTTACAGATATGAAGCCGATTGGTGAGGTACTTTCGCCACCACGGATTTTCCTTTTTTTCCTTTTCTTCGTACGGATACGCTGGAAGTGGGTGGTGGGAGGCAGTTGGGGGTGTGGTGGGGGGAAGGCAGAAGGGTAAGGGACTTGTCACACAAATATGGAACCGATTGGTGCAGTCGTTTCGCCGCCACATATTTTCCTTTTTTGTTTTCCTTCTGACGGGACCGACAGTCAGCGTGTGGGTAGGAGGAGGGATTTGGGATTTTTGTGGTGGGTAGCCAAAAGGGTAAGGTACATGTGGTAAAAATATGAAAGCCATAGGTGCAGTCGTTTCGCTGCTACGATGTTTTTTCGGCGAGGACGTATATACCTCCGTTGGCCACAGAACCTGTATGTGTCGGCTTTATGCCAGTGTATGCGGTTCGACTCTGAAGTCGATCGTCTGTATTCTGGAGTCGATCGGCTGAAGTCTTATAGATGCGGGTGAAGTCGGCATGTAAAAATGACCGTTACTTTTTTGGTCGGTTCGAGTCTCAAGACTTCTCCGGAGTCAAGACGACAACGTCGGCTGTATGCGGCTGTAGTCTGGTGAAGTCCGTTGGATGCGGCATACCGAGCCAACTCCAAAAGTCGGGGGACAAAAACGCTACTCTGCTGTATTCGGCGCCCGAGTCCTGTATGTGTGAAGGGGGCATTAGGCTCAAATCCTGTATACTACAATTAGGTGAGTACAATTAGGTGAGTACACACACACACACACACACAACAGCTGACTCGAGAGGAAGCGGTCCACAGGCTCCAGCTGATTTCTACTTGCATGGTTGCAGGCGGGAGTGAGCTATAGTCGATCTCTTATTCATGTGTAAAGGGGACTCCAGGTATTAGGATGATGATAAAAAACAATGTAAACTTCGGCTGGCAAGTGGGTTATTAGTGGATATTACTAGAGGGTGTGAGTGAACAATCCGAAGAGACCGCACAATATTGTTGTTTTCGGCGCGGGAAGTTCTCGGCTCAGTGTGGTGGGTAATATTATATGGCCTATTTAAGTATTACCCAGCACAAGAGGCAAGATATTTGGTTCCAACTTCAAGAGGAATTAGGTCGGGAAGATGGTGAATGAAGGTGACGAGGGGGCTGAGGGGGGGAGGGGTGATAAAGGCGGGAGTGACGAATCGGAGGGAGAGCCGGATTTTCCCGGTTTCATGACAACATGGACCGCAGAGGACACTGGAAAATTTTGCTTCATGCTGTTGAACAAAATCAAGAAATTGGAGGACCGAGTGACTGGCTTGGAGATAGTTAAGAAGGAAATTGTTACAGAGAATGGTGAGTTGAAGAACAGGTTGGAGTTAGTGGAGAGAGAAAAGGCAGTGATAATGACTAGGCTAGACACCAGTATCTCTGAAGGTAAAAATGCTTGGGGCATGACTAGAGACCAAGTGGTAAAAGATTTAGACAGTGTAAGGAAGGCACACAGTGACGAATTCAGGAAGATATTGGATGAACAGAAACAGCAAGATGTTAGGATAAAGGACCAGGTAAAAAGTATGGTTAAGCAAGGCATCCACGAAAACTCTCAGGCCATCCAGGAAGAAAGTCGTAGGGCTAACTGCCTCATAATATCAGGGGTGGAAGAAAAGGAGGAACTAGACTGGACAAAACGAAAAGAGCAGGATGAAGGTCGCATCAACAATATTCTGGAATCGATTAAAGATGAGGAGGACACCTGGAAGGAGGAAATATCAGACATGTTTAGGCTGGGAAAATATACAAAGGAATACAATAGACTGGTAAAAATTGAATTTAAGTCAAGAAGGACTTGTGATGAAATCATGGCAGTAGCGGCTAGGCTAAAAGGGTTAGAGGGTAAGGACAAAATCTACATCAGGCGAGACTTACCAGAAGAAGAGAGAAAGAAGGAGGCTGAACTAAGGAAAACCGCCAAGGAGGAAAATAGCAAGAGGACAGAACAAGAAAAGAATAAGTTTTTTTTACGGAGTAAGAAAGGGGAAGATTATGAAACTTTCGGTAAAAAGAAACTAAAAATAAAAGAGGGTAGGGAACAGACCGCCGCAGATAAGGCGCTTGGAGCAGGTAATGGGGGACTAGAAAGTATAAGGATTCTATATAGCAATGTCGATGGGCTAATCTCTAAGAAACTAGAACTAACAGACTTACTCAATACTAAGAAACCAGAAATAGTATGTCTCACTGAGACAAAACTAAGAGAAGACCTTGATATAAATTTGCTAGGATGGTCTGAATATAGGATTTGGAGGAGGGACAGAAAATTTCGATATGGAGGAGGAGTGTGCATCCTTACTAGGAAAGATTTGATTGTGTCTGAGATAAAACTAGAAACTTCAACAGCAGAAGTTTTAGCAATAGAGATTGGTGGAAACGAAAAAATAGTGGTGATAGTAGCGTATGTACCTCCCAAGACGAAGACATGGGGTAAGGAGGAGCATAGCCTAATGCGTAAGGAAACAATTAGTGTGCTAGGAAATATCTTGGCTTCAAAGGATGAAATAGTCATGTGTGGGGACTTTAACTGCAAGGAAGTGAATTGGGAAGATCTTGAAGCTGGAGCAGGGGAGGAAAGTTGGGGCTATGAATTTTTAAGTATGGCCATGGAAAATTCTATATACCAACATGTAAAAGAGTCAACAAGAGTAAGGGGAAGTGATCAACCAGCTAGATTGGACCTTCTATTCACAAGAAGGGAGGAGGAGGTTCAAAGTATTCAGTACCTATGCCCACTAGGAAAAAGCGACCATGCAGTTCTAGACATAGACTTACTATTGAAGTATAATCTACCCAAGGGAAGGGAAAAGCACAAGGAAAATCACTGGATGTATTCCAGAACCGATTTCGAAGGACTACAGGATTTTTTCAAGTCACAAAATTGGGATCAGGTGTTATCTGAAAACTCAAGGCATTCATGGAGATCTATGATACTGGTATAAAAACTTTTGTCCCTAAGTACGTTAATAAAAGGAAAAAAAGTAATCGCAAAGTATGGTTTAACCGCGAATGTAGGCAAGCACAGGAAGCAAAAAACAAAGCCTGGAAAAAGATGAGAAACTGGGATTCGGAAGATAACAGGCAAAAGTATAAAGAGGAGAGAAACAAATACACAGAAATGAGGAGGAGGTCAGAGGCAAACCATGAGAAAGGGATAGTGGAGAACTATGAAAAGAATCCAAAAATGTTTTTCAAGTTTGTAAACGGCAAAAGGAAGATAAAAGCCACGATCGTAAAGATTAAAAGTGGAAACAGAATCATAGACGAGGATACAGAGATTGCGGAAGAACTAAATAGAAATTTTGCATCAGTATTTACAAAAGAAGGAGAATTCATTGCACCAGAATCCAATGAGATAGGTACAGAGGAAATGCCGGAAGTCACATTTAACAGACCAGAGCTCATAGACAAAATGAGTAAGGTGGATCCAAACAAAGCCGCTGGACCGGACGGAGTATCAGGCTGGATTATTAAAGAAAATGCTAAGGAACTGAGTATACCGTTATATGACATAATGACCAAATCATTGGTCACAGGGATAGTACCTACAGAATGGAAAAGAGCAAACATTATTCCTATATTTAAGGGAGGAAGCAGAGATAAACCACTGAACTATAGACCTGTATCACTATTGAGCATCCTCATGAAGATTCTGGAAGGATTAATAAGGGACAAATGGGTTAACTACCTGGAATCCAAAAGATTAATTACTGACCGACAATTTGGATTCAGAGGAGGCAGATCATGTGTAAGCAACTTGTTGAGTTTTTACTCTAGAGTAATAGACACAGTGGACAAGAGGGAAGGATGGGTAGACTGTGCCTACCTAGACTTTAAAAAGGCATTTGACAAAGTTCCACACAAGAGATTGCTGTGGAAATTAAAACATGAGGGAAAAGTAGGAGACAAACTGCTGAAATGGATGGAGAGCTACCTTAGCGGAAGACAGATGAGAACAACAGTAAGGGGGAAATCGTCAAACTGGACTCAAATTACGAGTGGGGTACCACAAGGATCTGTCCTAGCCCCAATCATGTTTCTAATATTTGTAAATGACTTACCTGAGGGACTAACAAGCTACATGAGCATGTTTGCGGACGATGCTAAACTGCTTAAAACGATCAGAACCCAGGAGGATTGCCTTGAGCTCCAAGCAGATTTGCAAAAGATCCATGAATGGAGCATCAAATGGAATATGGAGTTCAATGCAGGGAAATGTAAGTCTAGAAATGGGTAAAAGCAAGTACCGTACAGACCTAGAAAAGATTATAAACTAGGAAACGAAGTGATTCCCAAAGCAGAAAAAGAAAAAGACTTGGGGATAGAATTTAAGGATAACATGTCTCCAGAAAGCCACGTAAATAAGATAGTGAGAGAATCACTAGCACTATTGGCAAATATCAGGATGTCTTTCAATTATCATAATGAAAACACCATGAAACAAATAATAACGGCAATAATAAGACCCAGGATGGAATATGCATCTGTAGTGTGGTCCCCTCACATGAAGAAACATATCCACAAAATTGAGAGGGTACAGAGAGCAGCTACGAGGATGATCCCAGGTTTGGAAAATTTGGAGTACCAGGAGAGGCTCGAGAGATTGAATCTACCTACACTGGAACAGAGAAGGAAACGAGGACAGCAAATTCAGATATACAAATGTGTTAGAGGTATTGACAAAATCGACCAAGAAAACTTCATAGAGAGGGATAGAGGTGAGAGAACAAGAGGTCACAGCTACAAACTAAAAGTGCTTAATAGTAAATCTGATCTGATAAGTAAAAGATTTCCTACCAACTCGATTAGTGGGTGGAACAAATTGCCAGCCGAAGTAGTGTCTGCACCATCAGTGCATAGTTTCAAAGCACGGTATGACAAACATATCTTAGGAGGCGGGAATTAACGAGCATGCTCACTCCCGCAAATATAACTAGTGTAAGTACAACTAGTGTAAGTACACACACACACACACACACACACACACACACACACACACAAAGTGGAGTCAAACTTGGAAAATGGAATTCAACACGAGTAAGTGTCAGGTTCTTGAGATGGGAAAAAGTAAACATAGACCTTCTTGGGGATATAAAATAGGAGATGAAATAATTAGTAAAGCTGTGAAAGCAAAAGACCTAGGGGTAGTTGTGGCAGACAGCTTGTCACCTGAACAGCATATAAATAAAATAACTGGTGAAACCTATGCAGTGTTGACTAACATGAGAATAGCTCTGAATTATTTAGATGAAGAGATGTTAGCAAAAATAATAGGGACAATAATACGACCAAGACTGGAGTATGCAGCAGTGGTGTGGTCTCCACACCTTATAAAACATAATAAAAAAATGGAAAGAGTTCAGAGAGTTGCCACTAAGATGATAGCTAGCCTTAGAGACCTGCCTTATGAGGAAAGATTGGAGAGGCTAAAGCTGCCAACGCTGAGGGAGAGGAGAGAGAGAGGTGACATGATCATGATGTTTAAGTGTGTGAAAGGTTTTGAGAAGATCGACAAGGGAGATTTTGTGGTGAGGGACGAGGGAAGAACCAGGGGTCATGATTGTAAGTTGAGGAAAGTTATATGTAAGTCTGATGTAAGAAAGTTCAGCTTCCCGTATAGAAGCATTGAGTGTTGGAATAAGTTGGATGGGGAGGTGGTGGGAGCAAGAAATATCCAAACTTTTAAAGCAAAATTGGATAAATGTAGAGAGAGAGAGACAGGACAACACGAGCTTAGGCTCAAATCCTGTATACTACAATTAGGTGAGTACAATTAGGTGAGTACACACACACACACACACACAACAGCTGACTCGAGAGGAAGCGGTCCACAGGCTCCAGCTGATTTCTACTTGCATGGTTGCAGGCGGGAGTGAGCTATAGTCGATCTCTTATTCATGTGTAAAGGGGACTCCAGGTATTAGGATGATGATAAAAAACAATGTAAACTTCGGCTGGCAAGTGGGTTATTAGTGGATATTACTAGAGGGTGTGAGTGAACAATCCGAAGAGACCGCACAATATTGTTGTTTTCGGCGCGGGAAGTTCTCGGCTCAGTGTGGTGGGTAATATTATATGGCCTATTTAAGTATTACCCAGCACAAGAGGCAAGATATTTGGTTCCAACTTCAAGAGGAATTAGGTGGGGAAGATGGTGAATGAAGGTGACGAGGGGGCTGAGGGGGGGAGGGGTGATAAAGGCGGGAGTGACGAATCGGAGGGAGAGCCGGATTTTCCCGGTTTCATGACAACATGGACCGCAGAGGACACTGGAAAATTTTGCTTCATGCTGTTGAACAAAATCAAGAAATTGGAGGACCGAGTGACTGGCTTGGAGATAGTTAAGAAGGAAATTGTTACAGAGAATGGTGAGTTGAAGAACAGGTTGGAGTTAGTGGAGAGAGAAAAGGCAGTGATAATGACTAGGCTAGACACCAGTATCTCTGAAGGTAAAAATGCTTGGGGTATGACTAGTGTCGGGAATAGGGTAATGATCCCGACAGTTTTAGGTCCATTAGGACATTTGAATTTGGCGGTATCGTATCGCATGTACGATTTCGGCTGGTTCTTTGTGTATTGTAGTTTATTCTTAAGTTAGGTTAAATATTAACTGTAATGTATAAATATCTACATCAGCTCTAGATGTATTATGAAACCAAGTTATGGGTTATAATTATTATGAGCCGGCAGCCATATGTAATTTCGCGAAGCGATCGGACGCCGGCCCTCAGTCTCTCAATCAACACCGTATAGTAAACATCTCCTCCCCCGGCTCTGACTCAACCCACAGTTCACCATGTGCTACAACTAACTAAATATAACAACAGTCCTACATCACCAGTCCTCTAAGCTAAGTTCATTGTATGATATTGTATTATGTGAACATTCCTACATGTCATGCAATTGAACTAGCCGTTTGTGGGGGACTGGATTAAACCAATCGACGAATACCTCTTTGGTAAATATATAATAATATATTATAATACTATTTGTTGGGATATTCATGTACCAGTGATCCATAATTGAACCGTTAATAGATTCCCGATAAATACTGGTCCTTCGTGCCCTCAAGCTTCCTTCCCGTAGTCCCGTTTTGTTTGCTTCATTGCCGCTTGTGGGCTTACAAATGGCTGCCGCCTCGCGCGTTGTTGGCCGACTGCCGTTCCCTCATTTACACCCAGCTTCTTCCCTCCTGTTGTTTAGCATTTAGGCGCCGTCTCTATCTTTTTTGGGACTAGGTTCCTGGTTTTTTTGGGCGTGTGATCCTTGGCGTTTTTTTGGTGGGTTAGCTGGGCTGGAGATTGGGGTTGGGGTAATTTCGTCGGTCGCCATTTCGCGCTCATAGGCTGGGCTGGGCAGTCTAGGCCTGCAGGTGTCTGTGGTGGCTTTCATTTCGTTTGGTGGTGTGCCTGTGGTTAGTTGTGTTGTCATTGTGGGACTCATTATTCATTTTGCTGTGGGGAGGGTTCTCATGTGACTTTTTATATTAATTTCATAATAGCCTAGGCCTAGTTGCTTACAGTGGCGGTCATGAGTGTCTGTCTTTGTTAATTCCTAAGCGATTGACAGTTAATAGTCAGACCTCATGATTGTAGCTTGACCAGCTAGGCTTACCTATAAAGGGCTTATAATAATTAGTGCTTCACCTTACCCTTTCTTTAATGGATTTAGTATTTAATTTTTTTGTCTAGTTAGATAATTTCCTTTCGATAGTTTATATTAAGGGGGATGTAAGTATTATGTCATTCTTTTTGAGTAAATTTCTTAAGTAATGGTGGTTTGCCGCTGTTGATTCCTAAGCGATTAACAGTTTGTAGTCTGACCATTGACCAGTTGCTTAAATTTAGACCTTAACGATGACAGATTTGAAGAAACTTAAGATTCTTAAGGGAGGGATGAAGGGAAGTTTAAATAGATGTTTAAGAGATCTTGATCAATTTTTAATAAGTGCCACGGCTGATCAGATAAAAGGTAAATTTGCTACTGTTACTAAATCGCTAGCTACTTATGATAGTTATGCTCAGCAGGTATATGGTTTATTGACAGTTACTGACGATGTGGAAGAAGAAATGTCGGCAGATCTTGTGTACTTTGAGGACGTTAATACCGCCTTAGCCAGACTATCTTCCACCCAAGAATCAACCTCTGTTAAGGATACCGGTACACCAAAGGCGACTGGTTTTAACCTGCCGAAGCTTACTTTGCCTACCTTTTCCGGGGATTCGGCTACCTGGACTGGATTTTGGGATGTTTTTGAGTGTTCCGTCCATCAGAATAAAACGCTCACATCCATCCAAAGGTTCACATACCTCCGTGGTCAATTGAAAGGGGAGGCATTGAAGTTAGTCGATGGGGTACAAGCTAGAAGCTACCAGCTACGAGTCTGCAGTGGAGTTGCTGAAGAGAACTTACGGGAGAGTGGAAGTCATCAAGACCGCTTTAATTACCAAATTCTTCACACTAGATCCTCCATCCTATGATGTGGCGGACCTAAAGGAGTACTATGCCTCCTTTGAGAGCCTCCTCCGATGTATGGAGACCATGGCCGTCACCAAGGAGGAGATATTTAGTGTGAATATCTTTAATAAAATACCCTCTCCCCTAAGGGAAATCTTAAGACGACAACTAAGCGACTCTCCACTAAACTTGGAAGCGTTAGTGCAGGTGTACCAGACTGAAGTCTTCAATATGGAGAGTACTGGACACTACCGACAAGTGGAGGTGTCGCCATCTACTGCAGCTTTCCCGGTACAGACTTCTCCTAAACAGAAAAGGCCAATATCCTTGGGTTGTAGTTGTGCAGTGTCCACGGTCATCTGTGGTATCAGTGTCCTAAGTATCCTAAGGCTACACAGAAGATTAGCAAGGCTAAATCGCTTAAGTTATGTACCAGCTGTCTGGCAAGAGACCACTTCAACAGTACCTGCACCAATTCCTATATCAAACCTTGTAAGTATTGCAAGGGGAAACATTGGTTTTCCCTTTGCACCCAGTCTGATCGGCACGACGGCAAAGAAAAGGGGAGAACCCCCAAAGAGTCACATGAGAAAAGTAAGAGCGAGGGTGATAAAGTATCTGCCATGTCCATTGCTTCTCGAGAATGTCAATTGCTTCCTACTATGATGCTGCCAGTAGTGGGGAGTAATAATAATACTATAATGACGCGCACCTTACTTGACCAATGCTCACAGAGGTCATTCGTTCTGCGGTCATCAATACCCCAGCTCAAGTGTACCAGCAAGGGTCAAGAGAATTTGCGTCTCCATGGTTTCACTGGTGAAATAGATTCCAGTGACTATGATATCGTGGAGATTTCGTATGTTTGTAGAAGAAAGGTATGTCCCATCAAGGCTGTTGTGGTCGACACACTACCCAGTTTCTATATAGCATCAGAGATTCAACCACATTTGAAATATCTCAGAAGCAAGGGGTATCAACTGGCTGATGATCAACTCTCTGCTAACAATGGTATTATGCTACTGGTCGGAGCTGATTATTACTACGACCTGGTTCACCCTGGATATCGGCGGGTAGATAAGCTAATAATGCTGCCCACGATCCAAGGTTATGCCATTTCTGGATCCTATGCCACTTCCTCTCAAGACACACAGGTGGAGGTGGTTACGGTCCTCAAGGTAGCAGTAAGCCCCATAGATAAATATATTAGGCCAAATGTGCCTGATAATACATGTACTGATATAGATAAGCTATGGGACTTGGACAATATTGGAATTGACCCACATGAACTTTATCGTGAGTCCAAGCTAGCGTTAAGCTCGTATGAAGAGACTGTAACGTATGACTCTGGCAGAGGTCAGTATGTGGTAAGGCTCCCTTGGAATGATAACAAGAGTAAATTACCTACTAATTTCCATCTAGCACTTGGTAGGTTACGTGGCCTTCAGAAGCAGTTTGTCAATGACCCAAGAATATTTGCTGTCTCTTCGCGAGCGTCACTCTCATAAGATCAAAGGGACGAATCAACGATGGCCTCGTATCGGGGATATCGTTCTGATTCATGATGAGCGTCCTAGGTTATTTTGGAAGCTTGGGAGGATTATCGATTTGTTCCAGGGCATTGATGGTCTTATAAGGGTTGCTAGAATACGAACTTCGACTGGGGTTACTACTCGCCCAGTCGTAAGGTTATATCCCCTGGAGCAGGATGTAGAACTGCCGGATGATCCTGGCGTCTCTACTGATACCCCTCCGCGGGAGAATGCTGGTGACAGTGCTCCTCAAGGTGGGGCAGCTGATAATGAGAAGGATGATCCTCCTCAGGCTTCAGGTGGCGCTCGTCCCAAAAGGAGGGCGGCTATGAGTTCCGTGGATCTTTGGAGATCAAAGATCAAACTAGGTGATCTTTGACTTCGATGTCCTTTTGTTGTTCTCTGTATATAGCTCCTGTATATCATTTTGGTGGCGGGCAATATGTCGGGAATAGGGTAATGATCCCGACAGTTTTAGGTCCATTAGGACATTTGAATTTGGCGGTATCGTATCGCATGTACAATTTCGGCTGGTTCTTTGTGTATTGTAGTTTATTCTTAAGTTAGGTTAAATATTAACTGTAATGTATAAATATCTACATCAGCTCTAGATGTATTATGAAACCAAGTTAGGGGTTATAATTATTATGAGCCGGCAGCCATATGTAATTTCGCGAAGCGATCGGACGCCGGCCCTCAGTCTCTCAATCAACACCGTATAGTAAACATCTCCTCCCCCGGCTCTGACTCAACCCACAGTTCACCATGTGCTACAACTAACTAAATATAACAACAGTCCTACATCACCAGTCCTCTAAGCTAAGTTCATTGTATGATATTGTATTATGTGAACATTCCTACATGTCATGCAATTGAACTAGCCGTTTGTGGGGGACTGGATTAAACCAATCGACGAATACCTCGTTGGTAAATATATAATAATATATTATAATACTATTTGTTGGGATATTCATGTACCAGTGATCCATAATTGAACCGTTAATAGATTCCCGATAACTAGAGACCAAGTGGTAAAAGATTTAGACAGTGTAAGGAAGGCACACAGTGACGAATTCAGGAAGATATTGGATGAACAGAAACAGCAAGATGTTAGGATAAAGGACCAGGTAAAAAGTATGGTTAAGCAAGGCATCCACGAAAACTCTCAGGCCATCCAGGAAGAAAGTCGTAGGGCTAACTGCCTCATAATATCAGGGGTGGAAGAAAAGGAGGAACTAGACTGGACAAAACGAAAAGAGCAGGATGAAGGTCGCATCAACAATATTCTGGAATCGATTAAAGATGAGGAGGACACCTGGAAGGAGGAAATATCAGACATGTTTAGGCTGGGAAAATATACAAAGGAATACAATAGACTGGTAAAAATTGAATTTAAGTCAAGAAGGACTTGTGATGAAATCATGGCAGTAGCGGCTAGGCTAAAAGGGTTAGAGGGTAAGGACAAAATCTACATCAGGCGAGACTTACCAGAAGAAGAGAGAAAGAAGGAGGCTGAACTAAGGAAAACCGCCAAGGAGGAAAATAGCAAGAGGACAGAACAAGAAAAGAATAAGTTTTTTTACGGAGTAAGAAAGGGGAAGATTATGAAACTTTCGGTAAAAAGAAACTAAAAATAAAAGAGGGTAGGGAACAGACCGCCGCAGATAAGGCGCTTGGAGCAGGTAATGGGGGACTAGAAAGTATAAGGATTCTATATAGCAATGTCGATGGGCTAATCTCTAAGAAACTAGAACTAACAGACTTACTCAATACTAAGAAACCAGAAATAGTATGTCTCACTGAGACAAAACTAAGAGAAGACCTTGATATAAATTTGCTAGGATGGTCTGAATATAGGATTTGGAGGAGGGACAGAAAATTTCGATATGGAGGAGGAGTGTGCATCCTTACTAGGAAAGATTTGATTGTGTCTGAGATAAAACTAGAAACTTCAACAGCAGAAGTTTTAGCAATAGAGATTGGTGGAAACGAAAAAATAGTGGTGATAGTAGCGTATGTACCTCCCAAGACGAAGACATGGGGTAAGGAGGAGCATAGCCTAATGCGTAAGGAAACAATTAGTGTGCTAGGAAATATCTTGGCTTCAAAGGATGAAATAGTCATGTGTGGGGACTTTAACTGCAAGGAAGTGAATTGGGAAGATCTTGAAGCTGGAGCAGGGGAGGAAAGTTGGGGCTATGAATTTTTAAGTATGGCCATGGAAAATTCTATATACCAACATATAAAAGAGTCAACAAGAGTAAGGGGAAGTGATCAACCAGCTAGATTGGACCTTCTATTCACAAGAAGGGAGGAGGAGGTTCAAAGTATTCAGTACCTATGCCCACTAGGAAAAAGCGACCATGCAGTTCTAGACATAGACTTACTATTGAAGTATAATCTACCCAAGGGAAGGGAAAAGCACAAGGAAAATCACTGGATGTATTCCAGAACCGATTTCGAAGGACTACAGGATTTTTTCAAGTCACAAAATTGGGATCAGGTGTTATCTGAAAGTGAGGTAGACAAAAAACTCAAGGCATTCATGGAGATCTATGATACTGGTATAAAAACTTTTGTCCCTAAGTACGTTAATAAAAGGAAAAAAAGTAATCGCAAAGTATGGTTTAACCCGGTAAGCGCTAAATAGACCTAGGGGCTAGGGTAGTTATTTGTGTATTTCTAGCCTTGGATTCTGACAGAATTCGTTATATTTACAATATAGACCATTATTTGTTTTCGGTATGCTTTTATTTTACATATATGATGTATATATGAACCTTCAAGAGTGCTAAAATAAGTGGGAAAAGCATTTGGGTGGTGAAAAACGAAGATATTGGCCACCCGGTCGTAATGTCAGGCGAGAGAGAGCTACAGTCAACCCTCCTCTCTCGCTGTCTGTGAGGTAACTGAGACAAGCGGGGCGGTGTGGGCTGGTGTCTGGGTGTTACATATCGATCTTTTCTGCAACCCACTTGTGCTACATTATCGCGGGAGAGAAAAATAACCGATAAATGATGATAATAAGAGGGAAAATAGGTGATAATTGAGGAGGGGAGGGAGGGGGGAATAAGGTGGGGAAGGAGGGGAGGGGGGTGGGTGAGATTTACATGGATGAGTACTGGAGGGGAATTATCTCACCTAGAGACAAATTTTTTTTTTTTGATAGGCCCTTTTTTTTTTGGAAAGCTTTTTTTATGGTCCTGCTTCCGTGAGGCCTATCGCGTTCCCTATAGGAAGCCTTCCGTGAGGCCTATCGCGCTTGCCGGGTTAACCGCGAATGTAGGCAAGCACAGGAAGCAAAAAACAAAGCCTGGAAAAAGATGAGAAACTGGGATTCGGAAGATAACAGGCAAAAGTATAAAGAGGAGAGAAACAAATACACAGAAATGAGGAGGAGGTCAGAGGCAAACCATGAGAAAGGGATAGTGGAGAACTATGAAAAGAATCCAAAAATGTTTTTTCAAGTTTGTAAACGGCAAAAGGAAGATAAAAGCCACGATTGTAAAGATTAAAAGTGGAAACAGAATCATAGAAGAGGATACAGAGATTGCGGAAGAACTAAATAGAAATTTTGCATCAGTATTTACAAAAGGAGAATTCATTGCACCAGAATCCAATGAGATAGGTACAGAGGAAATGCCGGAAGTCACATTTAACAGACCAGAGCTCATAGACAAAATGAGTAAGGTGGATCCAAACAAAGCCGCTGGACCGGACGGAGTATCAGGCTGGATTATTAAAGAAAATGCTAAGGAACTGAGTATACCGTTATATGACATAATGACCAAATCATTGGTCACAGGGATAGTACCTACAGAATGGAAAAGAGCAAACATTATTCCTATATTTAAGGGAGGAAGCAGAGATAAACCACTGAACTATATACCTGTATCACTATTGAGCATCCTCATGAAGATTCTGGAAGGATTAATAAGGGACAAATGGGTTAACTACCTGGAATCCAAAAGATTAATTACTGACCGACAATTTGGATTCAGAGGAGGCAGATCATGTGTAAGCAACTTGTTGAGTTTTTACTCTAGAGTAATAGACACAGTGGACAAGAGGGAAGGATGGGTAGACTGTGCCTACCTAGACTTTAAAAAGGCATTTGACAAAGTTCCACACAAGAGATTGCTGTGGAAATTAAAACATGAGGGAAAAGTAGGAGACTATCTATCTATCTATCTATTGCCAGACGCCTTACTCCTCTTTACGAGGGTGGCCATACACAGAACGCCCCTAAGCAGACCTAAGCCCCGTGAGAAGGACAATCCGTGCCAGTTTATTGAAGGACTTACAGGATTGACCACTCAGC
Organism: Lithodes maja; assembly: GCA_037953745.1. Taxonomy (NCBI): domain Eukaryota; kingdom Metazoa; phylum Arthropoda; class Malacostraca; order Decapoda; family Lithodidae; genus Lithodes; species Lithodes maja. Next base: position 56,179 of record JBAKBP010005208.1, on the reverse strand, counting down.
TTAGGGTCCGTCTGACTCTGAGGCATTCTATGTATATTTTTAGCACTATTTTTCTACAGTGGTGCACGGCTAGTCCATCCACTAACCTGCTTCACCTTACGTGAGCAGTACGAATTTGTATAAGGTTTACTCCCCTAGACAGGTTGCCGACCAAGACTGACGAGTCCCATCCACCCGGATTTGTATAAGGTTGTCTCCCCTAGATGGGTTGCCGACCAAAGCTAACGAGTCCCATCCACCCTTAAGTAGGAGACAAACTGCTGAAATGGATGAAGAGCTACCTTAGCGGAAGACAGATGAGAACAACAGTAAGGGGGAAATCGTCAAACTGGACTCAAATTACGAGTGGGGTACCACAAGGATCTGTCCTAGCCCCAATCATGTTTCTAATATTTGTAAATGACTTACCTGAGGGACTAACAAGCTACATGAGCATGTTTGCGGACGATGCTAAACTGCTTAAAACGATCAGAACCCAGGAGGATTGCCTTGAGCTCCAAGCAGATTTGCAAAAGATCCATGAATGGAGCATCAAATGGAATATGGAGTTCAATGCAGGGAAATGTAAGACTAGAAATGGGTAAAAGCAAGTACAGACCTAGAAAAGATTATAAACTAGGAAACGAAGTGATTCCCAAAGCAGAAAAAGAAAAAGACTTGGGGATAGAATTTAAGGATAACATGTCTCCAGAAAGCCACGTAAATTAGATAGTGAGAGAATCACTAGCACTATTGGCAAATATCAGGATGTCTTTCAATTATCTTAATGAAAACACCATGAAACAAATAATAACGGCAATAATAAGACACAGGATGGAATATGCATCTGTAGTGTGGTCCCCTCACATGAAGAAACATATCCACAAAATTGAGAGGGTACAGAGAGCAGCTACGAGGATGATCCCAGGTTTGGAAAATTTGGAGTACCAGGAGAGGCTCGAGAGATTGACTCTACCTACACTGGAACAGAGAAGGAAACAAGGACAGCAAATTCAGATATACAAATGTGTTAGAGGTATTGACAAAATCGACCAAGAAAACTTCATAGAGAGGGATAGAGGTGAGAGAACAAGAGGTAACAGCTACAAACTAAAAGTGCTTAATAGTAAATCTGATCTGAAAAGTAAAAGATTTCCTACCAACTCGATTAGTGGGTGGAACAAATTGCCAGCCGAAATAGTGTCTGCACCATCAGTGCATAGTTTCAAAGCACGGTATGACAAACATATCTTAGGAGGCGGAAATTAACGAGCATGCTCACTCCCGCAATTACAACTAGTGTAAGTACACACACACACACACACACACACACACACAGCCCGTAGCCTAGTAGGTAGCGCTCTCGTCTCACACACGAGGGATCGGGGGTTCAATCCCCCGGCCGGGCGGAGACAAATTGGGCTTGTCTCCTTTCATGTGTTAGCCTCAGTTCACCTAGCTGTAAATAGGTACCTGGAATAAGTGGACGACGTTGTGACGTCCCATCTGGGGTTGGCAAAAATGGTACAAGGCGAGATGGGTATCATATGGTTCACCTAAGCTACTGGTCAACCTAAGCCTTCGGGTGAGACTGGTACCGTAGTGAGAATGGTACCATACAGATTAACCCTAAGCCTTCGTTTCCAGATGTCGCCAATTGGCTAAAATACAGACTACACACACATCCACAGCCATTCCAACGATACATAAACACTTAACATGCATTTCACGCAATACATTCCCAGTTAAGGAGGCGCGATAATAATGAGCTTAGCTCGCATTGCGTGGATTCCCCTTGACGAAACAAGCAAGTGAATAACACACACACACACACACACACACACACACACACACACACACAGACCTATAGACCTGTATCACTATTGAGCATCCTCATGAAGATTCTGGAAGGATTAATAAGGGACAAATGGGTTAACTACCTGGAATCCAAAAGATTAATTACTGACCGACAATTTGGATTCAGAGGAGGCAGATCATGTGTAAGCAACTTGTTGAGTTTTTACTCTAGAGTAATAGACACAGTGGACAAGAGGGAAGGATGGGTAGACTGTGCCTACCTAGACTTTAAAAAGGCATTTGACAAAGTTCCACACAAGAGATTGCTGTGGAAATTAAAATATGAGGGAAAAGTAGGAGACAAACTGCTGAAATGGATGGAGAGCTACCTTAGTGGAAGACAGATGAGAACAACAGTAAGGGGGAAATCGTCAAACTGGACTCAAATTACGAGTGGGGTACCACAAGGATCTGTCCTAGCCCCAATCATGTTTCTAATATTTGTAAATGACTTACCTGAGGGACTAACAAGCTATATGAGCATGTTTGCGGACGATGCTAAACTGCTTAAAACGATCAGAACCCAGGAGGATTGCCTTGAGTTCCAAGCAGATTTGCAAAAGATCCATGAATGGAGCATCAAATGGAATATGGAGTTCAATGCAGGGAAATGTAAGACTCTAGAAATGGGTAAAAGCAAGTACAGACCTAGAAAAGATTATAAACTAGGAAACGAAGTGATTCCCAAAGCAGAAAAAGAAAAAGACTTGGGGATAGAATTTAAGGATAACATGTCTTCAGAAAGCCACGTAAATAAGATAGTGAGAGAATCACTAGCACTATTGGCAAATATCAGGATGTCTTTCAATTATCTTAATGAAAACACCATGAAACAAATAATAACGGCAATAATAAGACCCAGGATGGAATATGCATCTGTGGTGTGGTCCCCTCACATGAAGAAACATATCCACAAAATTGAGAGGGTACAGAGAGCAGCTACGAGGATGATCCCAGGTTTGGAAAATTTGGAGTACCAAGAGAGGCTCGAGAGATTGAATCTACCTACACTGGAACAGAGAAGGAAACGAGGACAGCAAATTCAGATATACAAATGTGTTAGAGGTATTGACAAAATCGACCAAGAAAACTTCATAGAGAGGGATGGAGGTGAGAGAACAAGAGGTCACAGCTACAAACTAAAAGTGCTTAATAGTAAATCTGATCTGAAAAGTAAAAGATTTCCTGCCAACTCGATTAGTGGGTGGAACAAATTGCCAGCCGAAGTAGTGTCTGCACCATCAGTGCATAGTTTCAAAGCACGGTATGACAAACATATCTTAGGAGGCGGGAATTAACGAGCATGCTCACTCCCGCAAATACAACTAGTGTAAGTACAACTAGTGTAAGTACACACACACACACACACACACACACACACACACACACACACACAGCCCGTAGCCTAGTAGGTAGAGCTCTCGTCTCACACACGAGGGGTCGGGGGTTCAATCCCCGGCCGGGCGGAGACAAATTGGGCTTGTCTCCTTTCATGTGTTAGTCTCAGTTCACATAGCTGTAAATAGGTACCTGGAATAAGTGGACGACGTTGTGACGTCCCATCTGGGGTTGGCAAAAATGGTACAAGGCGAGATGGGTATCATATGGTTCACCTAAGCTGATGGCTACCTAAGCCTTCGGGCGAGACGGTACCGTCTATAGTGAGAATGGTACCATACAGATCCACCCTAAGCCTTTGTTTCCGATGTCGCCAATTGGCTAAATACAGACTACACACACATCCACGGCCATTCCAACAGTACATAAAACACTTAACATGCATTTCACGCAGTACATTCCCAGTTAAGGAGGCGCGATAATAATGAGCTTAGCTCGCATTGCGTGGATTTCCCTTGACGAACAAGTAACTGAGTAACACACACACACACACACACACACACACACACAGCCCGTAGCCTAGTAGGTAGCGCTCTCGTCTCACACACGAGGGATCGGGGGTTCAATCCCCCGGCCGGGCGGAGACAAATTGGGCTTGTCTCCTTTCATGTGTTAGCCTCAGTTCACCTAGCTGTAAATAGGTACCTGGAATAAGTGGACGACGTTGTGACGTCCCATCTGGGGTTGGCAAAAATGGTACAAGGCGAGATGGGTATCATATGGTTCACCTAAGCTACTGGTCAACCTAAGCCTTCGGGTGAGACTGGTACCATAGTGAGAATGGTACCATACAGATTAACCCTAAGCCTTCGTTTCCAGATGTCGCCAATTGGCTAAAATATAGACTACACACACATCCACAGCCATTCCAACGATACATAAACACTTAACATGCATTTCACGCAATACATTCCCAGTTAAGGAGGCGCGATAATAATGAGCTTAGCTCGCATTGCGTGGATTCCCCTTGACGAAACAAGCAAGTGAATAACACACACACACACACACACACACACAACAACAGCTGACTCGAGAGGAAGCGGTCCACAGGCTCCAGCTGATTTCTACTTACATGGTTGCAGGCGGGAGTGAGCTATAGTCTATCTCTTATTCATGTGTAAAGGGGACTCCAGGTATTAGGATGATGATAAAAACAATGTAAACTTCGGCTGGCAAGTGGGTTATTAGTGGATATTACTAGAGGGTGTGAGTGAACAATCCGAAGAGACCGCACAATATTGTTGTTTTCGGCGCGGGAAGTTCTCGGCTCAGTATGGTGGGTAATATTATATGGCCTATTTAAGTATTACCCAGCACAAGAGGCAAGATATTTGGTTCCAACTTCAAGAGGAATTAGGTGGGGAAGATGGTGAATGAAGGTGATGAGGGGGCTGAGGGGGGGAGGGGTGATAAAGGCGGGAGTGACGAATCGGAAGGAGAGCCGGATTTTCCCGGTTTCATGACAACATGGACCGCAGAGGACACTGGAAAGTTTTGCTTCATGCTGTTGAACAAAATCAAGACATTGGAGGACCGAGTGACTGGCTTGGAGATAGTTAAGAAGGAAATTGTTACAGAGAATGGTGAGTTGAAGAACAGGTTGGAGTTAGTGGAGAGAGAAAAGGCAGTGATAATGACTAGGCTAGACACCAGTATCTCTGAAGGTAAAAATGCTTGGGGCATGACTAGAGACCAAGTGGTTAAAGATTTAGACAGTGTAAGGAAGGCTCACAGTGACGAATTCAGGAAGATATTGGATGAACAGAAACAGCAAGATGTTAGGATAAAGGACCAGGTAAAAAGTATGGTTAAGCAAGGCATCCACGAAAACTCTCAGGCCATCCAGGAAGAAAGTCGTAGGGCTAACTGCCTCATAATATCAGGGGTGGAAGAAAAGGAGGAACTAGACTGGACAAAACGAAAAGAGCAGGATGAAGGTCGCATCAACAATATTCTGGAATCGATTAAAGATGAGGAGGACACCTGGAAGGAGGAAATATCAGACATGTTTAGGCTGGGAAAATATACAAAGGAATACAATAGACTGGTAAAAATTGAATTTAAGTCAAGAAGGACTTGTGATGAAATCATGGCAGTAGCGGCTAGGCTAAAAGGGTTAGAGGGTAAGGACAAAATCTACATCAGGCGAGACTTACCAGAAGAAGAGAGAAAGAAGGAGGCTGAACTAAGGAAAACCGCCAAGGAGGAAAATAGCAAGAGGACAGAACAAGAAAAGAATAAGTTTTTTTACGGAGTAAGAAAGGGGAAGATTATGAAACTTTCGGTAAAAAACTAAAAATAAAAGAGGGTAGGGAACAGACCGCCGCAGATAAGGCGCTTGGAGCAGGTAATGGGGGACTAGAAAGTATAAGGATTCTATATAGCAATGTCGATGGGCTAATCTCTAAGAAACTAGAACTAACAGACTTACTCAATACTAAGAAACCAGAAATAGTATGTCTCACTGAGACAAAACTAAGAAGACCTTGATATAAATTTGTTAGGATGGTCTGAATATAGGATTTGGAGGAGGGACAGAAAATTTCGACATGGAGGAGGAGTGTGCATCCTCACTAGGAAAGATTTGATTGTGTCTGAGATAAAACTAGAAACTTCAACAGCAGAAGTTTTAGCAATAGAGATTGGTGGAAACGAAAAAATAGTGGTGATAGTAGCGTATGTACCTCCCAAGACGAAGACATGGGGTAAGGAGGAGCATAGCCTAATGCGTAAGGAAACAATTAGTGTGCTAGGAAATATCTTGGCTTCAAAGGATGAAATAGTCATGTGTGGGGACTTTAACTGCAAGGAAGTGAATTGGGAAGATCTTGAAGCCGGAGCAGGGGAGGAAAGTTGGGGCTATGAATTTTTAAGTATGGCCATGGAAAATTCTATATACCAACATGTAAAAGAGTCAACAAGAGTAAGGGGAAGTGATCAACCAGCTAGATTGGACCTTCTATTCACAAGAAGGGAGGAGGAGGTTCAAAGTATTCAGTACCTATGCCCACTAGGAAAAAGCGATCATGCAGTTTTAGACATAGACTTACTATTGAAGTATAATCTACCCAAGGGAAGGGAAAAGCACAAGGAAAATCACTGGATGTATTCCAGAACCGATTTCGAAGGACTACAGGATTTTTTCAAGTCACAAAATTGGGATCAAGTGTTATCTGAAAGTGAGGTAGACAAAAAACTCAAGGCATTCATGGAGATCTATGATACTGGTATAAAAACTTTTGTCCCTAAGTACGTTAATAAAAGGAAAAAAAGTAATCGCAAAGTATGGTTTAACCGCGAATGTAGGCAAGCACAGGAAGCAAAAAACAAAGCCTGGAAAAAGATGAGAAACTGGGATTCGGAAGATAATAGGCAAAAGTATAAAGAGGAGAGAAACAAATACACAGAAATGAGGAGGAGGTCAGAGGCAAACCATGAGAAAGGGATAGTGGAGAACTATGAAAAGAATCCAAAAATGTTTTTCAAGTTTGTAAACGGCAAAAGGAAGATAAAAGCCACGATCGTAAAGATTAAAAGTGGAAACAGAATCATAGAAGAGGATACAGAGATTGCGGAAGAACTAAATAGAAATTTTGCATCAGTATTTACAAAAGAAGGAGAATTCATTGCACCAGAATCCAATGAGATAGGTACAGAGGAAATGCCGGAAGTCACATTTAACAGACCAGAGCTCATAGACAAATTGAGTAAGGTGGATCCAAACAAAGCCGCTGGACCGGACGGAGTATCAGGCTGGATTATTAAAGAAAATGCTAAGGAACTGAGTATACCGTTATATGACATAATGACCAAATCATTGGACACAGGGATAGTACCTACAGAATGGAAAAGAGCAAACATTATTCCTATATTTAAGGGAGGAAGCAGAGATAAACCACTGAACTATAGACCTGTATCACTATTGAGCATCCTCATGAAGATTCTGGAAGGATTAATAAGGGACAAATGGGTTAACTACCTGGAATCCAAAAGATTAATTACTGACCGACAATTTGGATTCAGAGGAGGCAGATCATGTGTAAGCAACTTGTTGAGTTTTTACTCTAGAGTAATAGACACAGTGGACAAGAGGGAAGGATGGGTAGACTGTGCCTACCTAGACTTTAAAAAGGCATTTGACAAAGTTCCACACAAGAGATTGCTGTGGAAATTAAAACATGAGGGAAAAGTAGGAGACAAACTGCTGAAATGGATGGAGAGCTACCTTAGCGGAAGACAGATGAGAACAACAGTAAGGGGGAAATCGTCAAACTGGACTCAAATTACGAGTGGGGTACCACAAGGATCTGTCCTAGCCCCAATCATGTTTCTAATATTTGTAAATGACTTACCTGAGGGACTAACAAGCTACATGAGCATGTTTGCGGACGATGCTAAACTGCTTAAAACGATCAGAACCCAGGAGGATTGCCTTGAGCTCCAAGCAGATTTGCAAAAGATCCATGAATGGAGCATCAAATGGAATATGGAGTTCAATGCAGGGAAATGTAAGACTCTAGAAATGGGTAAAAGCAAGTACAGACCTAGAAAAGATTATAAACTAGGAAACGAAGTGATTCCCAAAGCAGAAAAAGAAAAAGACTTGGGGATAGAATTTAAGGATAACATGTCTCCAGAAAGCCACGTAAATAAGATAGTGAGAGAATCACTAGCACTATTGGCAAATATCAGGATGTCTTTCAATTATCTTAATGAAAACACCATGAAACAAATAATAACGACAATAATATGACCCAGGATGGAATATGCATCTGTAGTGTGGTCCCCTCACATGAAGAAACATATCCACAAAATTGAGAGGGTACAGAGAGCAGCTACGAGGATGATCCCAGGTTTGGAAAATTTGGAGTACCAGGAGAGGCTCGAGAGATTGAATCTACCTACACTGGAACAGAGAAGGAAACGAGGACAGCAAATTCAGATATACAAATGTGTTAGAGGTATTGACAAAATCGACCAAGAAAACTTCATAGAGAGGGATAGAGGTGAGAGAACAAGAGGTCACGGCTACAAACTAAAAGTGCTTAATAGTAAATCTGATCTGAAAAGTAAAAGATTTCCTACCAACTCGATTAGTGGGTGGAACAAATTGCCAGCCGAAGTTGTGTCTGCACCATCAGTGCATAGTTTCAAAGCACGGTATGACAAACATATCTTAGGAGGCGGGAATTAACGAGCATGCTCACTCCCGCAAATACAACTAGTGTACAACTAGTGTAAGTACACACACACACACACACACACACACACGAAGTAGGGAGGGAAAGGGAGATGGTGCGGGTGACGGGGGAGAAGGCAGAGAGAGGGGAGGTGGAGATAGAGAGAGAAACAGTCCAAGTGGAGGCAGAGGGAGGGGAGGTGGAAACGGAGCGAGAAACAGTCCAGGTGGAGACAAGAGAAGAGGAGACAAGCTAGGAAATAAATTGGGAGGGATACGTACAAAAAAGAAAGGAACGGGCAGGGACGAGAAAAATAGGGAAAATACTGGAAACGCTAAGTTCATGTATACAAATATTGATGGGTTAATTTCCAAAAAGATTGAGTTTGACGAATATGTAAAGAGAGAGAGGCCCGGGGTAGTATGTTTGACTGAAACTAAGCTTAACCAGGAGGTAGACACGAATATAATTAGTTGTGCAGGATACAGTACATGGAGAAGAGACAGGTTAGGAAAGCTAGGAGGAGGAGTGTTGATCATGGTAGATAATAAAATTACTGCTAAAGAATTAAAACTTGGTGATAGCATTGCTGAAGTGGTAGCAGTTGAAATTGAGGATAATGATAGGTCAAAATTGGACATTGTATCAATGTATTTACCTCCTAAGACTAAATCTTGGAGCAACGATGAATATAATGAATTAATTTTGGAAACCTTGCGTATGTTAGAAATTATTTGTAAAAGGAAAAATAGGCTTATTCTTGCAGGGGACTTTAATTGCGGGGAGGTGGATTGGGAATGTTTGGATGCGGGTTCAAATGAAAATACTTGGGGTAGCAAATTTCTTGAACTAACAATGGGGTATCTATTAACACAACACGTTATGGAAAATACAAGATTTAGAGGAGGTGATGAACCATCAAGACTTGACTTATTATTCACCAAAGACCCCCAAGAAATAAAGAACCTAACATATTTGAGTCCCATGGGAAAAAGCGATCATGCTGTGATTGAATTTGAATTGACAGTGGAATTTCTGGAAGGCAGAGAGGAGGAACATAGGGAATATAGACTAAATTATAGTAAGGCGGATTATGAATCATTACGAGGATACTTTGCAAATATAGATTGGTCATTTATTGAGCAAGAACAGAATATTCAGGTAAAATACACCATGTTACTAGACATTTACAGGGAGGGGGTAGATAAATATGTACCAACATTTAAGGATAGAAAGCTGGCTAAGGAGAAAGAGTGGTTTAACATGCGATGTCACATTGCCCAGAACAAAAAGGACTCTGCATGGAATAAAGTGAGAAGGAGACACACTGAGGAAAAATGGGATGAGTATAAGAATGCTAGAAACAACTATGTCAAGACTATAAGAGAGGAGAAAAAGAACTTTGAAAAAGATATAGTAAACAAATGTAATAAAGAACCCAAACTGTTCTATAGTTATATCAACGGAAAAACTAAAATAAAGGACAAAATAACAAAGCTTAGGGTAGAGGGTCAATTATATGAAGACACAGTGGGTATGTGTGAAATTATGAATGATACATTAATATCCGTGTTTGTGGAGGAGGATGACTATGTAGAACCTGTGGTGGAATTGAACGAGATACAGGGACTAGAGTCGATAGAAGTCAACAAGGATGAAATAAAATCATTGTTGGAAGAATTGGACGTGAGAAAATCTATGGGCCCAGATAACATTGCTGGATGGGTATTAAGAGAATGTTCTGAAAAACTAGTGAGACCTATTTTTAATATTGTTCAACACTCATTAAACAAGGGGGAACTTCCCTTAGAATGGAAACAAGCAAATATAACTCCAATATATAAAAGTGGAAATAAAGAAGACCCGCTAAATTATCGACCGGTATCTTTAACGAGTGTTATATGCAAGCTTTGTGAAAAGATTATTAGAAAAAGATGGGTGGGTATGTTGGAGGAGAGGGAAATAATTTCAAGCAAGCAGTTCGGGTTCAGAAAAGGTCATTCGTGTACCACAAATTTGTTTCGTTACTATGATAGGGTAATTGACATTGTACAAGGGAGGGAGGGGTGGGTAGATTGTATTTACTTAGATTTCAAGAAGGCATTTGATAAGGTGCCTCATAAGAGATTGTTGTGGAAGCTCAGGACTGTGGGGCGGGTTGAGGGAGTATTATTAAAGTGGATGGAAAACTATTTAATTGGGAGGGAAATGCGAACAGTAATAAAAGGAAAGTTCTCCTCGTGGAAAAGGGTAAAAAGCGGAGTGCCTCAAGGATCGGTGTTGGCCCCAATCATGTTTTTTGGTTTTCATCAACGACCTTCAAATGGGAATAGGCTCATATATATCTATGTTTGCTGATGATGCAAAATTAATGAAGCATATTACAAGTAGGAGTAGTTGTGAAGAATTACAGAGAGACCTAGATAAGTTATATGAGTGGAGTCAAACTTGGAAAATGGAATTCAACACGAGTAAGTGTCAGGTTCTTGAGATGGGAAAAAGTAAATATAGACCTTCTTGGGGATATAAAATAGGAGATGAAATAATTAGTAAAGCTGTGAAAGCAAAAGACCTAGGGGTAGTTGTGGCAGACAGCTTGTCACCTGAACAGCATATAAATAAAATAACTGGTGAAACCTATGCAGTGTTGACTAACATGAGAATAGCTCTGAATTATTTAGATGAAGCGATGTTAGCAAAAATAATAGGGACAATAATACGACCAAGACTGGAGTATGCAGCAGTGGTGTGGTCTCCACACCTTATAAAACATAATAAAAAACTGGAAAGAGTTCAGAGAGTTGCCACTAAGATGATAGCTAGCCTTAGAGACCTGCCTTATGAGGAGAGATTGGAGAGGCTAAAGCTGCCAACGCTGAGGGAGAGGAGAGAGAGAGGTGACATGATCATGATGTTTAAGTGTGTGAAAGGTTTTGAGAAGATCGACAAGGGAGATTTTGTGGTGAGGGACGAGGGAAGAACCAGGGGTCATGATTGTAAGTTGAGGAAAGTTATATGTTAGTCTGATGTAAGAAAGTTCAGCTTCCCGTATAGAAGCATTGAGTGTTGGAATAAGTTGGATGGGGAGGTGGTGGGAGCAAGAAATATCCAAACTTTTAAAGCAAAATTGGATAAATGTAGAGAGAGAGACAGGACAACACGAGCTTAGGCTCAAATCCTGTATACTACAATTAGGTGAGTACAATTAGGTGAATACACACCTCCCCGTGGCGTAACTGATAGCGCGTCTGGCTCACAACCAGAAGGTCCCGGGTTCTAGACCCGGGCGGGGAAGAGACATTTGGGCAAGTCTCCTAACGGTATAGCCTCTGTTCACCTAGCAGTATAAATAGGAACCTGGTATAAGTGGACGAAGGTGTGACGTCCCATCTGGGATTGGTGATCGGTTACAAGGTGAGATGGGTATCGTACTGGTCAACCTAAGCTACTGTTCAACCTAAGCCTTCGGGTGAGACTGGTACCGTAGTGAGAATGGTACTGTACAGATTAACCCTAAGCCTTCGTTTCCAGATGTCGCCAATTGGCTAAAATACAGACTACACACACATTCACAGCCATTCCAACGATACATAAACACGTAACTTGCATTTCACGCAGTACATTCCCAGTTAAGGAGGCGCGATAATAATGAGCTTAGCTCGCATTGCGTGTATTCCCCTTGACAAACAAGTAAGTGAGTAACACACATACAGTATATATATATATATATATATATATATATATATATATATATATATATATATATATATATACTGTATATATATATATTGTCACCGTGTGGTAGCAGAAGTAGCAGAGGAGGAGAGAGAGAGAGAGAGGCGGCCCCCTTAATCTACCCCGATAGCAGCGGTGTCGAGTAACGCAAAACAACGAGCCTGGGAACCTCCACCCACATACACACGTGGACCATAGGCCTGGGAAGATCTATGTTTCCCACGACAGGAGGCCTCTATCAGACATTTCGTGTGACTCTGATATAAGTCTAGTGCGACTCCATTTCCTTGCCAAAAGTTAGGGCTTAGGGAAGAGATGTGTGTAGGGAGGGAGGAGCTGAGAGTTAGTACCTGTTGGAGGGCCCGAAGGGGCAGAGGTGTGGAGGAAGTGCTCCCCTTCACGCTGGTCTGGGTGTGCCCCTGGACATGCGTGACATTTTGTCTGCTGGTTTGTGTGTTAAGACAAGTAGGTAGAGTACTGTTTTGTCCTTTGAAGGGGAGATGAGACAGCAGAGGTGCATTATTGTGTATGTGAGGAGCTCTGGGTTTTGTGGTATTGTGTGTTGTGTAACGAACACTGATTGGTGTTCTTAAGTATACACGTCCGAGCGTGTTATCTGGTGATATTATATGGTATCATAATTATATCGGTCTGTAATTGAGTGTGATTCAGTTTACTATCCAGTGTGCTAAGTGTAGATTAACCGTTGTCTTCAAATGTTCTTTTTGTGTAGTGTTCATTCCTTATAACTAGTGCATTTACTCGAAGCCTTCACTCGGCGCTTAGTCAACTATTATTCATTGCCTTGATTAACTGAATTATTGTGCTTATCAACCTGTTCATTTTCCCTAGTTAATAGTAATATAATTAATACGAAAATTAGAAGTATTTAATAGCATCCTTCTCCATCATTTGTGATCATATTTGACATTAACCCTTTTGGCCTTCTGATCGCAACAGCATGCTATCGTTGCCCTTGCTTGAATTTTAATCTCTTGGGTTCAGCATTGTAGGCCCGTAACAAGAATTTGGCGACCTTGCTTAGGATTTAGCGAACTTGGACCCACACTAGGGACTTGTCTTTTTGTTCACGACTGTTCACCGGGAATCGAACTTAGCCCTTCCAGCCCGGGCAGCATGTTAAAAGGACACCGCGGCAGATGGGCAGGAGCCCGGGCAGCATGTTAAAATCTGTAAGCTTGAAAGCCTATTCAGCTTGGTCTGAATGCCGTGCGTCCGTTGCATGTAAACAAAGCCGATCGTTGCATCACCGCACCTCCGAAAACAATGAGACGTCGGATCAATGTTATTGTTGTGACGTCAGACGAAATTAGTGTCTGAAAAGCTCCGATATTGTCAACATCGCGGCAAAATTCGCTCCACTGAAATCGTCATCACAACTGAACCAGTTGACTTACAGAGCTCTACTCAACGCCAGTCTACAGATTGAAAACCGCACTACATTTATAGATGCGTGGGAAATTTCTAGCAGTTAAAATAAAACAAAATACGGTAGCCTAGGCCTAGACATTTTTCGGCCAGATCGCCCGGATACGACCTCCGTCCTTAGGAAAACCTGCCCGGGCCCCGAGGGTTAAGCATTTTTTAAATCTTTGTATTTTTGTTTTTTTCACTGGAATCACACTCAGACGATTTGTTGGTGTACTGTATTGCTACTCATCTCTCGTTTCTGGTACATGACTTCGATTTTGTTTTGTACACTGGTCACTCTTTGTATTCTTCAACCACGCTAAAGGTTCATCATACTTAATATTATTTTGTTTATGTTTAGCATACATTTCAGTAAGTTGTCAAGTTTCATTTCTGATGTGATGGACTTTATTATTTAACTTATTTCACATTATTTCACTTACTCATAATTAGAAAAAATTACATAAAAGTTGCTTAAAATCTGTTACTGGAAAATCCCAATATTTTCCCCAACATGAGCGCAGTGATAAGTGATGGCATGGGGAAGTACCCCCCCTTCCCTCTAGTATGGCGACAACATACGTTAGGCCAGGCACATAAGATTTCCAGAAGATATATTATAACCCCTTCTGATATGTTATTTGTTGTGTTGGTAGGATATTTTTGTTTATTATTTGTTTTCTTCATTTCATCGCATTAGAAATTAAACACTGATTTTATTGAAACCAAACAATTATTCCTAATTTTTTTCCATTTTAATTCCCTGGTTGATTTTTGCCAGTTGTTTATACTGTATTAACGGAGTTCTACTGTAGGGTAAGACGGGGTGGGGTAATTTCGCCGAAAATCACTATTTTTGACGAATAGAAACTGCCACAAATGGAATTTAGATTTATTATTTATTTGTTATCTATACATTCAGCCTTTCAGGGGCGCGTTCAAGAGCAAGACTTCAGACGCTACAGTTTCCGTAGCGCGAATTGGGCCCTATTGAACGATTTCGAAGCCTCTTCCGCACTACGTAAACAAACAGGGTGGTTGCCATGGTTACGTTTATACCAGCGTCTTCACTTGACGCTCTAAACAACGACAATGACCGTTCTTTACATCTAATCAACTACTAGGATATTTATCCTGTAATATCCATGAGTAATTAGGCCTAAAGCATGCTAGGCTAGTAACACCTTCTTGGCGGGCTAGGCGGTCTATTTGACCGTACCGCACAGCGTTTTTTTTTACCCTAAATAGGGTTGTTTCCGTGCTCATTTTCATGCCTAAATAAGACCCAGAGCGTAAAACAAGTATCTATCCCTGAACGGGCGTAAACAGAGTTTTCCAATGACACCCGAACCATCCTTGTACGACCACTGGTTCTCTTGCAACGATCGTGCAACACGAGTGCAAAAACCCTAAAATAAGGTAATTTCCGTACATAATTCCCTGTGTAGCGAGTGAGAAAGGGGGGAGAAGGGTGCAATACAGTTCAGTACGTCCACGGTGGTCGTGGGGAGCGGTCATAAGGTTACTACGCTCGTCCCACCGCTCAGCTCTCTCTCTCTCAGCAACATTACGTGCTGAAAATGGCGCTCGACAGCTGTCGTGCACCGCCACATAGTCCAAATTGATTTCACTCGACATATGTTACGCGCCGCCAGTTAAGGGTTAAATTATAGCGTCTCATTGGCCTAAAATACATATTAATATTTATTAGTAACCATATTTTTGATTATTACATTCTACAATAAAGTCTACAAAACACTAAACAGCATCACACTTTCCAACAGCAACACAACACAATCACATGCTGCAATCACAACAACAGACTCTACTCCTTCATGTAAACAACAAGCAAACACTCTCATCAATCACTTCTCACATGTCAGCCACCTAAAACCTCACAAAGACGACCGACGTGTCATCCGACGTGTCATCCGACGTAAGAGACAATTCCCCACAGACCCTGACTATACACCCTTCACCAATCACCAGACAAAGCATATCATCAACAATCTCAAGCACTCACCCGCCTGTGGCCTAGACAACATAAGCAACATACACCTCAGACCACAAGGCATACAAGCACTCACTAACATATCAAACTACAGCTATTCACACAACACAATACCAGACATTTGGAAGCATGGTATCATCATCACATTCCCCAAACCCAACGAAGACCCCACGCTACCCTCCTCGCACCGCCCCATCACACTCCTTTGCTCCCCCTCCAAAGTCATGGAACGCCTAGTATTACAACTAATTACACCTGACCTACCCGTAGCTCCAACACAACATGGCTTTAGGCCACTGCACTCCACAAACACTCTTCTCACAGACCTTACACAAAGAGCTTTCGACGGCATCAACTCAGCTAGACCACCACACAGATCACTATTAGCCACACTCGACATTAGTAAAGCCTTCGATGCCATCCCCCGCCACAACCTAACAAACAAAATCTACAACACAAACATGCACAACAACACAAAAAGGTGGCTGGCCAACTTCCTAGCAGGCAGATGTGCACACGTATCTTTTGCCGGTCAGTCATCTAAAATCAGAAACTTTCCAAACGGAGTCCCACAAGGATCCGTCCTATCGCCCGCACTCTTCAATCTGTACATGCACGATATAACTACACCCAATACGCCCCAAATAAACTTAGCCTCCTATGCAGATGACATAACACTCACATGCACACACCATGACCCAAAAAGAGCAACAGATCTCCTTCAACCCTATCTCAACACACTACATGGCTGGTGCACTACAAACAGACTTAATCTAGCCCCAGCCAAATCCACCGCAACCCTGCTCACAAGCTGGACAGGAGAACACGAATACATCCCGCAACTCACCATAAACGACACACCCCTAACACATACACACACACCCAAAATCCTAGGAGTAACATATGATACTCATATGACATTCAAACAGCACACCACAAACATTAAAAAGAAACTGACACCCAGACTTAACGCCCTCAGGTCACTTGCTCACACAAAATTTGGACACAACAAAGAAACTACCACCACAGTATATAAACAATACATAAGATCAGTGATGGAATACGCAAGCCCAGCCTGGGCTTCTAACCTAGCTGAAACACATCATAAGACCTTACAGACTATTCAAAACAAAGCCCTGAAGATCAATACAGGCTGCACAGCTACTGCACCCACAGATCACCTACATCAAGAAACCAAAATCTTCAAAGTCAAAGACCATCTGGACATGAGAGGCACTCAATTCCTGGCAGCAGCCTCCACGAACCAAGACCACCCACTAAACTACATGGCAACACACCCACAGACACCAAGAAATATCAAAACAACACCCAGCACACGGTATCACACACAATTATTGTCCTCTCTCCCTCCCTGCCCACCCCGAACCAACTTCCAGAAGCACATCCATACTCATGTCTCTCGCCGATCCATCCACTCACTCACAGACAACACGCAGCTAGCATGCACGACCTCCCGAAATCCATCCTTCCGAATCCTCCCTCCCTCGCGAGGACAGAGTCCACCTGGCCAGGCTGAGATGCGGACACCATCCAGCTCTCCTGAGCTATCAGAAGAGACTGGATGACTCCGTTGTCGACGCCTGCCCGGGATGTAACACAGCACCCCATACCATTAAACACATAGAAGACTGCATTTCACACAACCACTTATGCCAACAACATAATCTACACTCAATGAGAGCTCTGTGGGAAAGCCCGATCGTGGCCATGGCCTTCCTCAGGGACTCGGAGCTGTTCGGCCAGGCAGCTTAGGGAACAACAACAACAAAAACACCAATAAAGTATATGTGAAGGAAAGCAAATTCGTTCATGAAATTTGTCATATGTTATTTTCGTCCGCCACTTCAATACATGCGGATCCTCTACGCCTCCTATCGAAACATAAAGATGTATATTTATGTCAATATTTTGATAGAAAATTTAATATAAATGTTTTAAAGTAAATAATAACACATACTAATATGAATAGTCAATGTTTTTAAGTGATTGTATGTGCATATGGTCGAGAATAAATCGTCTGCTAGCACTAAAGACGAATTCTAAAGATGTATTGTCTGCGCCTCATGGCGTCACTCCTCAAAAGGCTGTGCGCTGGATGAGCAACCGTATGCGCGCCCAATGTCGTTCAGTAAGCCTGTAGCGCCAACCGGGCGCTAAAATTAGTGCTCTTGAACGCGCTCCTGCTATAGATGCCCCCCCCCCAAAAAAAAAAAAAATAATAATATATATATATATATATATATATATATATATATATATATATATATATACAGTATAATGTTTTGGTCATGCTGCCAATTTTTTGAAAAAAGTTACTCTCGCGGCGAAATTACCCCGCCGGGCGGGGTAATTTCTCCGCGACCTATTTTACGCATCATATTGCTAGTAAACTAGATAATATTATATGATTAATGGCCAGACAAAACACTAGCGCACAGGTATAACCAATGAAAACATGCACAAACCCAAACTGCCATTAAATATGCCAATAGAAAAATGTCGCACGCACACACACACACACACACACAACTGAATGGGGCGGGCAGAAATGCAGGTGTGTCACACGTGTAGGCCTAGGCGCCACTGTCTAGTGCAGGTGTGGAGTTGTGGACATGTAGTACGGGTGTGGACGTGTCTAGTGCGGTTGTGAACTTGTTGATGTATTTATTAGGCCTACGGGTGTGGACGTGTCTCGTGTGGGTGCTGCGTGTAGGGTGCTAGTGCAAAGTAGCAGGCAGCAGCTGACGGCTACTGCCAACACTGTGTCACACGCACCACCACAGTGGACGCACCCACATACAAACACCCCCACACACACCTGACAATACCGTCAGACGCGCCGCTAGCCCCGGCACCAGGCCCCATGACACTGCAACACAACCTAAGCCAAACTAGCTCTACAACGGTCAACCTAAGCCAAAAAATGCTCTACTACCTAAGCCAAACTGCAGCCGAATCCATGCAATAGTTTCTGAGATATCGGCGTTTGAATGCAAATTATTAGCGTCGCGGCGAAATTACCCCGTCTTACCCTATTACTTTGCCGTACTTTGACAGCATTATTTACTCTCCCCTCATGTGCCCTGTCATTTCATTTACATAGGACTACTTTATTTTTTTATTTTTGTTTTATTTTTGTTTGTCTTTTGGTTGTGCTATACTGTATGTGTCCTGGGGTTTCTTATGTAGTAATTTGTAGTTCCTGCACTTTTCCAGCTCTACCTATGGCATTTAGATTAATACAGTAATAATAATTAATGATAACAATAACATACACTTGCTCTTTTTTCATCCTAGTTCTCTAGTTTCTAATCATTCAGTTAATGTTTTGTTCCATGTTCCAGGTCGTGAACTGATCATTGAGATGTTCCTGTATCAGCAACCGTACCTGAATGCTCTTCAGACCATGTGCCCTCATGTCCTGCGTTACCTGGCTACAGCTGTCGTCATCAACAAAAACAGCCGTCAAGCTGCCATGAAGGTAACGCTAGACTTTATCAATAGGCTTATTGATCTTATTTCTGAGGATAATATATGCCTTACCTTTACTGCCATACTTATTGTGTCGTGTGAGTGCAATAAGTTTATAACTGAGATAATTTGAACAAGATGGGCTCTGTTCATCAAGCAGTAACTTAGTTGTTGTTGTTGTTGTTGTTCCCCAAGCTGCCTGGCCGAACAGCCCCAAGGCCCCGAGCAAAGCCAAGGCCATAATCGAGCGCCCCCACAGAACCCTCCCTGCTTACCACAATAAAGCCTGGGTGACCGAAGCCATTCCATGGCGGGGAGCTGAGGAGGGTGCAGAAACGCCCGGGAAACCAAAGCCCCACCCAGGGCCCTGTGCCCCTCAGCAATTATGAAGAAAAAGTTGATGGGCAAAGGAAAAATGTGACACTTTGGCTTCCAATCTTGGTAAATAGGGATGGTCAATCCACGGAAGAGACGCCGTCACTCGAGATCTAGAAAATATATAAGTAAAAGGAACAGTCAGAGTAAGCTATGGGTATGGCAGAGATCGCTCAGTTCTCACTCTGATAGACCAGCCCATCACCATGCAACTTGGTTCCTGGAATAAGTGGACATTTGTGGCATTTCATTTGGGGAAGTTAATTGTGGTTATTAGTGTGGATGGGACTCTAACCCTTGGTTGGCAACCCATGTAGAGGAGACTGCCTTATATAAATCTGGGTGGATGGGACTCGCAGTCTTGGTCAGCAGCCCGTTCTTACTGCTCACCTAAGGGTGAAGCAGGTTGGTGGATGGACTAGCCATCCACCAGTGTTGAAAAATAATGCTAAAGAAATATATAGAGGTCCTCTAAGTCGGACGGACCCCAAGTTGTATCCTATGTATCCTTGAATTAACGGATACAAGTTGTCCTTCTCATAGGGGACTAATCTACTGGGAGGCGTTATGATTATATGGCCACCCTCGCAAAGGGGATGAAAGCGTCCGTCAATTGATAAATATAGATAATTTGCAGTAGCCCCTGTGTATAAATCTAAGTTTTTAATCCACCACCTAAGGGTTGCGGTAAAGTGCAGCCTAGCGTAAGCTTCCAAACATTACCCTTTGCTGTTCTGTGTTCTCACTTTTTTGCAATACTTTATGTTATTTGCTTCACAGAAAGGGAAGAATAGTGAATAAAAAAAGCTGGTAATAGCTCCAGGCTCTTTGAGACAAAGAAGTTTATAATGCTTCACAGATTTAATAAGGTTTATTGGTACAGTATTTCTAAGATGTTAAAGTATTGTAGTAGTAGTAGTAGTAGTAGTGGTTCCCTAGGCTGGCTTTTCCCACAAAGTTGTTGTTGTTCCCTAAGCTGCCTGGCCGAACAGCCCCAAGGCTCCGAGCAAGGCCAAGGCCATAGCCGAGCGCCCCCACAGAACCCTCCCTGCGGACCACAATAAAGCCTGGGTGACCGAAGCCACTCCATGGCGGAGAGCTGAGGAGGGTGCGGAAATGCCTGGGAAACCAAAGCCCCACCCAGGGCCCTGTGCCCCTCAGCAATTATGAAGAGAAAGTTGAGGGGCAAAGGAAAAATGTGACGCTTTGGATTCCAATCTTGGTAGATTGGGAGGTCAATCCACGGAAAAGACGCCGTCACTTGGGATCTAGAAAATATATAAGTAAAAGGAACAGTCAGAGTAAGCTATGGGTATGGCAGAGATTGCCCAGTTCTCACTCTGATAGACCAGCCCATCACCACATGACTAGAACCCAATCCTCTCAGCATCAGCTAGGAAAGGCCCTAGAAAGCCGCCTTTGGCGGTGGGATAGCTCCCCTATTTCAACCCCTTTTGGGGTTGGGCACCCACCTCCCACAAAGTACTGAAGGAGTGTGTGTTGTGTTGTTGGCGTAAGTTGTTTTTTGTTGTGCAGTGTTCTATAATTTGTTTGATAGTGTTTGGTGTAGTTGCATCCCGGACATGTGTCATGGACGGAGTCATCCAGCCTTTTCTTGTAGCTAGAAGTGGTTGTGTGTTTTGCAGTCTTCCATAATGCCCAGACAGGTATTCTGGACGGAGTCATCAAGCCTCTTCTGATTACTCATAGTTAGGGGTGTTAGGGCATTGTAAGGTCTGTTCAGATTACATACATACTGTACATAGGCTACACACAAGTTTAAAGACCGTTTTGTCCACAGAGAATGTTGTTACAGTCTCACGTCCTAAATGGCAGCTTTCCAGGTGGCCCTGTCAAGGGCTGCCTCTGTTGTCAAGTTCCTTAATTTGAGATCGGACCGGAGTACCCGAGCCTATGTCATTCTAGGTCCATCCCTACTCGCAGCTCCCCCCACGTTCACAGTCCGGCATTTCTTCACCCAGTTCTGATTATCCATTCTCTCCACATGTCCAAACCAACCAAGTTGGCTCGTGCGCATCACTTCACTGACACTCCTAATGCCCAGACGCCTTCTCAATTCCTCGCTCGATACCCTGTCCCTAAGATTAACCCCACACATCCATCTCGCCATTCTCTTATTCCGTTCAGATTTTTCGGAAAGTACCAAATTTGGCCAAGATTCTGCCCATAATGATATGGGCTTTATCAATTTTTGATGGGCGCCAAGACGGGCACCCCATGAAACGGTCATATTGTCAAAATCCAATATGGCCACCACCAAAAAATATCTAAAAACCCTAGAACTAAACCTCTCAAAACCCCTGGCTATAATGTGGAGGAGTCTAGACACTGGTGAAATACCAGATAGCTTAAAAAATGTAATAATTGCCCCACTGCATAAAGGAGGGAGTAAGGCACTACCAAAAAACTACCGCTCTAACCTCCCACATCATTAAAGTTTTCGAGCGAGTCCTGCGAAGCAAAATCTCAGCTTTCATGGAGGCAAATGAACTACACAACACCGGTCAACATGGGTTCAGAGCGGGAAGATCATGTCTCTCACAACTTTTGGAACATTATGACAAAATTCTTAAAGCGCTAGAAGAAAAGAAAAACGTAGATGTCATCTACACCGATTTTGCTAAGGCATTTGATAAATGTGACAATTGTATAATAGCCCACAAACTAAAAGCAAAAGGTATAACGGGGGAAATCGGACGGTGGATATACAATTTCCTCGTAAACCGGAAACAATCAGTAGCAGTAAACCAAGTCACATCTGAGCCTTCGGATGTAAAAAGCTCAGTGCCCCAAGGAACAGTGCTAGCACCCCTTCTGTTCCTCATTCTAATTTGTGACATCGATACCAACACACCAGATACCTCCTTGGCGCTGTCTAGAAATTTTAGAGGCGGACTCCCGTTGGAACTGTTTTATGCAGACGATTTAGTCCTAATAGCTGACAGTATGCAGGATGCTGAGGCCAAATTCAGAGAGTGGAGAGAGGGCATGGCGAGCAAGGGTTTAAGAGTCAATATTAACAAAACCAAGGTTATGCATTGTAGTTTGAGACGAGGCAATGTGGAAAAGAGCGGTGCATACCCATGTGCAGTGTGTGGAAAGGGAGTGGGCGTTAACTTAATTCAATGTAGCATCTGTCGATGTTGGGTACACCATGGGAGTAAGCGCTGTAGTAGAATAAAGGGGCCCCTGCCGAAGGATAAGTCAGAAATAGAGAAATTTGAGTGCGTAGTGTGCAAAGGCGAGCTTGTGTTAAGTGATGATCCTGTGGCTGTGAATTTTGGAAATGAGTCTTTGGAGCTGGTGAACAAGTTTTGTTACCTAGGAGATACCATCTCTGCTGGTGGTGGGGCTGAGGCTGCCACTGTTGCTAGAATTAGGTGTGGCTGGGGCAAGTTCAGAGAATTGATGCCAATCCTGACCATGAAAAGAATGCCTCTCCCCCTGAAGGGAAAGGTGTATGCCTCATGTGTTAGAAGTGCAATGACGTATGCCTCAGAAACATGGGCCGTTAAAGTAGAGGATGTCAACAGAATGGAGCGTAATGAGATGAGAATGGTGAGATGGATGTGTGGGGCCAGGCTACAAGATAGAATAACAAATGTTGAGCTGAGGAGACGTTTAGGTATAAAGAGTATTAGCGAGGTGATGCGTACAAGTAGACTGGGATGGTATGGACATGTGGAGAGAATGGATGAACAAAATTGGGTGAAAAAATGCAGGTCTGTGATTGTGGAGGGAGCTGCACCAAGGGGTGGACCGAGGAAGACCTGGGATCGGACTATACGCGCCGATCTCAAATCCAAGAACTTGACAAGTGAAGCAGCCCTTAACAGGGTTGCCTGGAATGCCGCCATTAGGACAAGAGACTGAAACTGCACTTATGTGTGGAACACTCAGTCTTAAAATTTTATGTATGTATGTGTATGTACAAGACACAGTACGGTGTCGTCTTTTGCGGATGACAAAAAACTAAGCAAGATAGTAAACACACAAGAGGACACGGGCCAGCTGCAGGAAGACATAAATGTAGTGTTCCAGTGGACCAGGGAAAACAACATGCAATTCAATGAAGAAAAATTCCAATTAATAAGGTACAGAGATAATAATGGCGTTAAAGTGATCACAAACTACCTAACAGAATCTAACCACATAATAGAATGGAAAGACAATGTGAAAGACCTTGGGGTGTTAATGTCTGAAAATATGTGTTTCAAAGAACATAACCAGGTCAAAGTTGCGGCTGCGGAAACGTTTAAGTGGACCGACCGGTTAATTACAAACTTCCAGGTCTTACTATCAATTTAAATGAAATTTGGCACAGGTGTATATGACCATAAAACTAGATCAATTTTTTTTTTTTTTTAATTTTTTTTTTCTTGCAATTTAGGTAAAAAAAAAAAAAAAAATTAAAATCATAGTACTGCAGATAATGATAAACTCCTACAGAAATCCCCATAGCACATGTTTTATGTGATCAAACAACTCACAAAAGGTGTATCTATAGTTTCTATAAAACACATTTAATATATTTTGTGTATTTGTTCGATTTAGGTAATTACGGATTCAGGCGAATATATTTATAGAAAATTACAACTTTGACGACATATTGTGAACAAAATTAAATTATTAGAGTTTATAGGCCTTTTAGTGTTTTTAATTACCTTTCCAATGGTATATACACCATTCCAATAGGTCCAATAATAACTGTAGAATAACATCCGATAGTGCGGCATTATAGGTTCTGAGAAAAACAGGTGAAAGTCTACGGTCATTAGGTGAACATTTTTACTTTTGTTTTTTAGATTTACAATATTTTATGCGGGAACATGGCAAAGTAGAAGATAAAGCGTATGGGAGGTTGTAGAGTAGCTTACGCTCTTTCGATTTATATAGGTATGCTCCTCGTACGACCAGTAGTTACTGAGCATGTTAATTTCAAAGTTCGCTATATAACGTTTTTAGAATTACAGGAAAAGTTAGGAAAACATAAAAAAAATACTATTTCCAATGGGTTTTCACTAATAACATTTCACTGGCTTATGAAGGGATGTTGACTCTTGTTGAGTAAACACCTATTGGTATTTTCAGGATTTCGAGTTTTTTAAGCCTAAATTAACCGGTCGGTCCCCTTAACGGGTTGGATTCTGCGTACATTTAAAACATGCGGTGAATTACCTATGATAACGCTCTTCAAATCTCTAGTGCTACCGCGGCTTGAATACTGTAGCGTATTAATATCCCCATACAAAGCAGGTGAAATAAATTACTTAGAGAGTGTACAAAGAAATTTCACTTCGCATATAAGTTCGGTAAAACAGCTACACTATTGGGATCGTTTAAGAGCACTGAACCTGTACTCGCTGGAACGTAGAAGAGAACGTTACCTATATACACATGGAAAATCGCAGAGGGTTTAGTACCAAACCTACATACTCAGATAGTCATGAAATTCAGTGATAGGAGAGGCTGGGAATGCAATATCCCCCGGATGAATAACAGGGGTGCAATGGGCTCTCTGCGAGAGGGCTGGTTATCACACAGAGGCCCACGTCTCTTCAACAAACTCCCACGGCGAGTAAGAGACATGAGGGGCGTCTCTTTAGACAACTTCAAGAGAGCCCTCGATGTCGAACTGCAAAAAGTGCCAAACGAGCCCATCTTAGCAAGGGAGCGGGCTGTCTCTTCAAACAGCCTGCTGCACCAAAACACAACCCACAACGAGGGGCGACGCACTCCTCGGTGCTGCTAGGAGAGTGGCGAACACAACCTAAGGTAAGGTAAGATATAGGGTAAGACGGGGTAATTTCGCCACGACGCTAATAATTTGCATTCAAACGCCGATATCTCCGAAACTATTGCATGGATTCGGCTGCAGTTTGGCTTAAGTTGTAGAGCAGTTTTGGCTTAGGTTGTAGAGCTAGTTTGGCTTAGGATGTGTAGCTAGTTTGGCTTAGGCTGTAGAGCTAGTTTGGCTTAGGTTGTGTTGCAATTTCGCGGGGCCTGGCGCCGGGGCTAGCGGCGCATCTGACGGTATTGTCGGGTGTTTTTATGTGGGTGCGTCCACTGTGGTGGTGCGTGTGACACAGTGTTGGCAGTAGCCGTCAGCTGTTGCCTGGTACTTTGCACTAGCACCCTACACGCCGCACCCACCCGTAGGCCTAATAAATACATCCACAACCGCACTAGACACGTCCACACCCGCACTAGGCACAGTGGCGCCTAGGCCTACACGTGTGACACACCTACACCTCTGCCTGCCCCGTTCAGTTGTGTGTGTGTGTGCGTGCGACATTTTTCTATTGGCATGTTTAGTGGCAGTTTGGATTTGTGCATGTTTTCATTGGTTTTACCTGTGCGCTAGTGTATTGTCTGGCCATTAATCATATAATATCTAGTTTACTAGCAATATGATGCGTAAAATAGGTCGCGGCGAAATTACCCCGCCCGGCAGTGTAATTTCGCCACGAGAGTAACTTTTTTCAAAAAATCAGCAGCATAACCAAAACATTATATTTTTTTTTTTTTTTTTTGGGGCATCTATAGCAGAAAGGCTGAATGTATAGATAAAAAATAAAAACATTCAAAATTCCATTTGTGGCAGTTTCTATTAGTCACAAACCGCGATTTTCGGCGAAATTACCCCGTCTTACCCTAAATGATATCTGTTTTTGGGGGTTTTCTAGGTTGGGTAATCTGATTCTGATATTATTTCAATGATTTGAGATCAAGTTTACCCCTCAAAGTTACTATAAAAGTAATTTTGGGGTTAAATTCAGTATTTTTGGTGTATCATTCCAGATTCCACCCCCCAAAAAGTTTGTTTAACATTATTAACATACACCAGTATCCTCCTGTATCTGGTACATGCAGCATGCAGGGTCATACAACAGCCTTTGTTTGCACAGTATAAACAGTGATGTCGTAGTTTTGGCTATCCGTTTTTTCAGGATCCTTGGCTTATCGGAGCTCTGGGGGAGTTTTGGTAGTGGTAAAAAGTATCGTGACTTACCAGTCCATACTATCTACTCTGATCTTGTTCCGTCAAAGTCCTTGATACTACCCCTCTTCCACATCATAAGAGGGACCGACACGACTTCACAGTTTCTTGGATATGGCAAGAAGACAGCTTGGGCAGCCTACACAAACATACTAGTCCTCACCAACACACTTGCGGCTCTCATGCATAACCCTGATCTCTTCAGTCTCGAGTCTGTGCATATTCTTACAGTATTTCTTACAGTAGATCCTCTGGAAAAAGGCAAACTAGGCCTGTGTATCCAGCTCAGTGCCAGTACTTGCACTACTGCGGTCGTTCACTTACAGTTTCTTACAGTTTCTTACAGTAGATCCTCTGGAAAAAGGCAAACTAGGCCTGTGTATCCAGCTCAGTGCCAGTACTTGCACTGCTGCGGTCGCTCACGGTGTTGGCGGCGGCGGCGGCAGCAGACGCAACATTTTTCTATTCTGTATTTTTGCTTTATAATCAAACTTCAAATCTTGTCTTCCCCATGCTTTATCAAGATTACTTTCAAACTTCCTTATTGATTCGGA
This sequence comes from Lithodes maja, assembly GCA_037953745.1. Lineage (NCBI taxonomy): Eukaryota > Metazoa > Arthropoda > Malacostraca > Decapoda > Lithodidae > Lithodes > Lithodes maja. The sequence continues at coordinate 29,146 of JBAKBP010005208.1, read as the reverse complement.
ATCGACTACATACTGGGGCAGTGCGTTCCACTCATTTACCACTCTATCACAAAATGAGTTCTTTGCCTTTTCAAGCCTATTTCTTTCTTTGTAAATTTTCTTAGAGTGTCCTCTCGTTCTTGTTCCCTCCCGGATCAAGAAGATACCTTCACACACATCCTCATCATTATAGGTTTGACTCCTGCAAGGAGATAAAGAAAACCTAATATTTAGTAGTGGCCCCGTAATCATTGACGATTATGCCTATTACATAAGGCCTCCTCTTCAAACGCTCATTTGCCCGTAGTTTGAATCTACCGTGCAGAGCATAAAAAATTGAGGAGCCTTCATCATGAGCGCACGCAACCTCACTGATGGTTCTGTCATTATGAAATTGGGTTCTCACTACGAAAAAACTTCGTAACAAATAATAAATAAAAAGAAAATAAGAATAACTATTCATAAGCTTCCATATACTCGTGGATGTACTTGTGTGGATATTTGACCAGACGCTGACTTCAGGCGTCATACTTCCTTCACTGACATATCAAGTAAACCAAAATCCTTAATACATCAACGAATGGGAAGGGGATGGTCGGGAGGGCCCCAGTCGTCAATGATTACGGGGCCACTACTAAATATTAGGTTTTCTTTATCTCCTTGCAGGAGTCAAACCTATAATTTATTAGTGGCCCCTCCATCATTGACGATTATGCCTGATATCTAAGACTGGAGGGGGACATTCGTAATCATATCATAACTCTAGCAAAAGAAGATAATCAAACAACCACATAGTATTCTTACTTTGTAAAAAAAGATATATTTTGCGCATAAACTTTATACAGCATATATATTTAAAAAGGGGTACAAGCAGGAGCGTGCTTCGAAGAAGCCTGCTTGAATAAAAAGGGTTAACTCTGAGACTCTGTACACAGATCTGCTAGTTAAGAAGGCACCCCATTTAAAGTAAGTGGCGAAAAATAAAAACTTATAAGTCTACATGTGCACATATAAACCCCATTAAACTAGTGGATATATTCCTAAAAATATACCTAAACATAAAATTAACTCTTGTACTTTTGCAGAAGTACTGAACTCTTGTACTTATGCAGAAGTACTTACCGGACATGACTTGTATACGAACTTGCAAGAGAGTTCGCTTTATCAATTTGTTCGAACGCCGACCCGTGGTAATAACGTTCTTGACATTATACTTGCAACAAAAGAAGAATTAATAGAGAATTTGAATGTTGGTGATGAATTCAGTAACAGCGACCATCGTACGATAACTTTCACTTTAAAGTTTACTACAGTAAAAGTCCGTTAATCCGACGACCGATGATTCGAATCTCCCAATAGTCCGAATTTTTCAATTTGAGGCCAAATCCGAATTCTCCCAATGGTCCGAATTTCAAGAAGTCCCAAAGTCCCCTTTTTGAGGCATTAGGCCACTCAAATGACACATAATGGAGCACACACATATCATATGTTCATGAATTCACTTTAAAAGTTTACCATTGTCATTGTAGCCTATTACCTACTTCAAAACATTCAGATTAATGGTCAAAGGAAGCTACTGATATAAACTAAACCCCTTCTTCTTCTTCTTCTTCTTCCACATCATCTGCTAGAGAGTTTGTTTTGCTCTTGAACGCATCCTTGGGACGCTCCGATGCGCTACTGGCTTGAACCGCATTTTCTGCAAGCACATTCAGTCTTGAGCTTGAAAATGCACCTTTGGATGTATTAGCCTTGAGCTTGAAAACGCACCTTTGGACGTTCCGATACGCTACTATTTATAGTTCAGTGATCGGAGCGTCCCAAGGGTGCTTTCAAGACAACAAGACAAGGGTGCTTTCAATACAATATAATATAACAGAGCACATCACAAAAGGAAAATCACAAAAGGAAAATTACAAGAACTTCTCAGGGAGGTGCCGTTGTTAAGGCATTACTTCCCGAACCACATCTGATCTTAAAGAGCAAGACAAACTCGCTAGTTGACGGAAGAAGAAGAAGACGTTTATATCAGCAGATTCCTTTGACCATTAATCTGAATGTTTTGAAGTAGGTAATAGGCTACAATGACAATGGTAAACTTTTGAAGTGATTTCATGAACATATGATATGTGTGTGTGCACCATTGTGTCATTTGGGTGGCCTAATGTCTCGATGTTTTCATCATACACAGGTTCATAGGGGTAAAGTCCGATAATCCGAAAAATCCACTAATCCGAACGAGGGCCGGTCCGCTGCCCTTCGGATTAACGGAAGTTTACTGTAGTAACGAACCAAATAGTAGCATCGAAAAAGTCCCTAATTTCAAGAAAGCAAACGTCCATAAACTTAGAGCTATGTTTAAAGAAACTGACTGGAGCTTTTTAATTCACAATAACGACATAAATACATCTTGGAAGTTATTCGAAGCCACTTACCTGCCACTTACCTGCCACTGTGCAAAGTGGCAGTATCGTAACCAATGAGGTTTAGAGGTCCTGTCATCTGCGTATAAGTACGGTATTGGTTAAAGTCTTGCTAAAACGCACCTCTGTAGCTTACCGTGACTAGTTACGGTAAGTAAGTCCTACCCCGCCTTCTCGAGGTAGCCTCGTTATTACACCGTCCTTATTTTAATCCTCCCTTTTAAATTTCTAACATTTTTATTTTTGCTTGACGGTGGAACTAAAGGGGAGGGCGGGTGTGCTATTTTCTTCAGCAGCACACTTTGTTTTTAATTTTAAATCCTCTTTTAATTTCCACTATAAAAATTATTCCCCTTGTAACTATATTATTTCTGTTGTCCCCTTGTATATTTTTGTTCTCCCTATCTTCTTAATATTTTAATTTTTACTGTGTTGTATGTTTTTTTACTGATGTTGGTATCAGTTTTTAGTTTTTCTTTTAGTATACTTTTGACAATCCGGCACCCTGTTTGGAGGCATTATGTCCAGGCCCCAAGTCCTCCTGGGAAACAACTGTGCTCGGTATGCTGCCGGCCAGGACCCCCTCGGGGGTGGAGGAACAAAGCAGAAAAGTGGTGGAAGCGTCGTTCGGGTGAAGGAAAGCGTGCTCCGTGTCTGTGCCTTCAATGCCAATGGCATAAATGATTTTAGCAAGAGAGAGTGTCTGATGCGAGAGCTTAAAGATGGATGTGTGGATGTGTGTGGGGTAGGTGAGACGCACCTGTTGGGTTCTGGAGTGTGGGATGGTGAGAATGAGCATGATTTGTGGGATGGGGAAGGATGGGTTGTCTGGTCTGGATTGGATGCAGGATATAAATGTAAGAAAAAGGAAGGGGTAGCAGTAATTTTGTCAGAAAGGTTGAGGAAGTGTGTGAAAAACTATGGATGCATGGACTCAAGAATTGTATGGGTGAGTGCAAGATTGGGATAGATAGGTATACTTTTATGTGTGTCTATGCGCCAGTCAACCAAGAAACTGGGAAAGGTGCGGAAGAAAATCGAAAATTTTGGAATAAAGTCAATAAATGTATAAGAGAAAGGCAAGAGTGTACACAAGTAATATTAGTAGGCGACATGAATGGTAGAGTTGGAAACGAGGAGATAGAAGGTATAGTGGGTAAATGGGGTGTGGAGGGTAGGAATATGAATGGTGACTTCCTTTTAGAAGTATGTGCGGAGAGAGAGATGTTTCTGGCTAACACATGTTTTGAACATCGTCACATTCATAGATATACATGGCACAAAGGTGAAGGTGAGCAGGAACAGAAATCTCTAATAGACTACGCCATGATGGACTCCGGACTAAAAGGAAGAATTTTAGATTCAAAAGCTGTAAGAGGTATGCTGACGGGATCAGACCACTATACAGTGCTGACAAAAGTGAGGATAAGGAAAGAGTGGAAATATGAGAGGAAAGAGAGAAAACTGACAGTAGAGAGAATAAATGTGAGAAAATTAAATGAAGTGTGACGCACCCAGTGCGTGGCAACTTAACCTGATTGTACTCCTTGGTACTCCACTGTATCGACACGGTGCGGGGCCGTGTACCGTGTTCGCTGCTTATATTGAGTGTGACAACGTATAACTATGTTCTTTGTATCTCTGCAAAGGTCTCGTCATTTGCTAACCAGTGGTGGGTTTTGTTTTAAGCCATGTCGAGACCTTCCATTTAATATGTAGTATCAATAGAGAAGTTGATAGATGAGATAATAGGAATTCAGAGAGAGAGAGTGAGTTAGACTTCAGAGCGAGAGGGTAGCAATGGTTGCCAGACGTATGGACCGGTTGGCAGCCCTGCGCTTATAGCTAGGTGCGACAGGGTTGGTAGTACATTGCCGCCTGCATATGCTGCCTGGCTGCCCATGTTGTCGTACTGCACATTGCATGGAGGCTCGCTGTGTGTTCCATGATCAGGTTGCCTAGAACCTTTGAGATTCTAACATCCCTTGCCCTCTCTCCCAATTTCTCACGGTTGCACTCTTTCTCTCTGACGACATTACTCTCATTTCATTCTTCTCTCTATTTAAATGCATACCCTTCCCTTGAGGTCCTAAAGGAGTTTCAGCACTCACCTCTCGTATTACTCTTAGGACAAGCATATATTTACATGTATTAGATTTAAGGGGTTAATGTGAACAGCGATCTTCTTGATGAGGATAGTTGGTGAACGTTCTACATGTTCACGAGTTATATGCCCAGCTCATCATCCAATTTGTGACTAGACTAGTGCCATGTGTAAGAGCCCGACCATGCCCAGGAGTTGTCTGTAGAGGGGCGAGGACTTAGCCTTGATTTGCCTACCGAGCCAGGAGCGAGTGTAGTACCAGAGACTACAGCTCGCTCGTAGTGCCGGTATAGTAGAGTAACGTAATTTATCTGTCCTTGTGTTCTCTGCAGTCTTTTCCTGGGTTCTCGCTTTCGGTGCTGGGACTCGTTGTTCCTGTGACTTGGCCTGCTAGCTAGAACACATGGGGATGATGAGTGGGTTATATCTTTATTTTACTATGCATTGCAGCTCTCTTTAAGTTTATGTATGTAACACTTTACAGTACACATTACTCACACACAAGACAACACTATTAATACTTTCATGTATCAATTAACTGCACTGTCGTTTTGCTGCTGTGTCCGGAGTTCTGTTGCGTAGGGCGCATACAGACTCAGAGGGGAGACAGAGTGAGAGAAGCGAAGTAGCCTATGCGGTAGTAGGCTACCGGCGCAGTACTGTTGCCTGCAACCTTTTAGTTATTCCAAGTATAGATTCATTCTTATAATAAGTGACTACTATTTATGTTCCTTCCATGTGTATTATTAGGTATCTACTGGATCATGAACATCTTGTATGCTACATGCTAGTGCATGTTAGTAGGGGACAGTTATTCTAGTGCACACGCTTTCAAGTAGGCGTGTACATTTGTCATTTAGCATTTCACTGTCATACCTTTAGCCTGCTTCTATTCTACATTATTAGAGGCTTAATATTAACGTAATTTCTTTAGTAATAACGTAACCTATAAATGTCTGAGGGAGTTTAGCCTCATAGCCTACCCCTGTTGTACACTTTCGCCGAGTTAAGGTACCTCGTTACCATAGACGATAACTCTGTAGGGCGTTGGTGCTTTTGTTGTCTGGAGCATATAGTATTTGGGACTGGAATCGAGCGTGTCGTTGTCACATAAGCCATTTCTGTCCTACGATCAAGAATCCCGAATATGTATTGCCGATCCAGCCGTAACAAAATGGCGACCTTGCCAGGATTCAGTAGTATCCTATCACATGTTTTTTGGAGAACTATTCTATGCTACCTAGTAGAGCTGGCTAGAATTTTCTTGCATATTGGAGGAATTTTTATTGTGTCATTATTGTATTGGTGGACTTGCAGATTGTTTCGTTGGGGGTGTCTAGAGTAGTCATTCAAGCATCTTTAACATTTTGTGAGTCGAGACTGCAATTAGTAATAAGCACTTCTTTTTTTTTATGAACAGCAATTGTATAACCAGCACTATGTCTAATGACTCATCATTTACGGGGGAGGATAACACGGTACAGCCTAGTAACCAGCAAGTACAACAGATGTTTAGGGAGGGGAGTGTTATAAGTGGAGAGAGGGATGCCCGGGCATTTTTGCAGACACCTTTGACCGAACAGCGCCTGCAGGCTATTGATTGTTACGGTCTTCGCTGTTTAGCCACGGTTTTGGGGCGGGACTGTCCTGACAGTTGGCCCAAGAAGAATTTGGTGGCATGTTTGTTGGGTGATGGCGATGGGGCGGTGGGTGGAGTGGGGTCTTGGGGGGTTCCCTCCAAGCCTCCATTCCACTCTACCCCTGAGCTGGGCCCTCAGCCAGCGAGTCTTAGCACGATGCAGCAGGAGGGTTCTCAAGGGCAAGCTGGCTTACCCGTAAACACGTCTCGGTGTGGATCCCCCATTTTGTGCTCTCCCCCCCCAGGCCTGTCTCCTGAGATGTTATTTCAGCTAGAACTAGCTAAGTTTAAGCTGCAGGAGACTCGGATACAACAGGCTAGTATAGAACGCATAGAGGTTGCTAGAATCCAAGCCAATCAGGATGCAACCAGGTACCAGGCTGAAATGGATGTCGAGAAGTCTAGAGTAGAGACCACGGGGCGTCATCTCGGTGGTGGGCACCGGGTTACAGACTCACTTTCGCATTTAATTAAGTTAGTACCCGCATTTGATGAGACAGCAGTGACTGAGTTTTTTGCTCGTTTCGAAAAGAAGTGTCGTGAGTATGACTGGCCGGAGGTTAAATGGGCAGCATTAGTTTCATCACGTCTAGTGGGTAAGGGGTTGAAAGCCTACGATGCACTGTCACTGGACGAGAGTGTAGTGTATGGACTGGTGAAGGAGGCTGTGCTCCGGGCCTACGAACTGCAACCCGAAACTTATAGATTGAAGTTCCGTGGCGTGAATAAGAAGAGCGACGTCAGTTTTATGGAGCACGCACGGGACTTAACAGATGCAGGTAATAACTGGTTTCGGTCCGAGCACGCAGAGTCGGCTGAGGAAATTAAGCAACTTTTCTATCTGGAACAGTTTTACCAATGTACTGGAACCGATCTAACGCTGAACATTAAGGAAAAATGTCCCAAGACAGTAGAGGAGGCTGCCAAGATGGCAGACCTCAGATTATCATTGATTCGTGGTTGCGGTGCCGCTCAGAGGGCTGAGTCAGGGCAGAAGGGGCGCTATACCCCACCCACCAGAGTTTTCGATAATAACAAATCCTATGACACACATAACCACACTAAATGCATTGCACCTAATAACACCTACAAACACAAGCCTCTCCCGTTTACTAAAGGTCAGGCCCCTTCTTCGCCCGCACAAGGGAAGAAGCCCATTGGGGATGTGAAATGTTACAAATGCCAGAAGCTAGGCCATTATTCACGTGAGTGCCCTAGTAACACTCCCGCTAAGCCGGTGTCATTGGTTCACAGTATCGGTGTGTCTCTGAAGGCTGCAGCAACTGCCCGGGGTAGGTTGTCAGCAGCTGAGGCACACGCGGTAAAGAAGCGTACGGAAGGCTCGACACCTGTCCGGGACACTTACTGTAGCCATCGGGGGCACGGGTTTGTGAGCTGGGGGAGTGAACTACGGAGGGTTGACTTGCTGAGGGATACGGGGGCTTCGCAAACTTTGTTGAGGAACTTCACAGGGAAACCGATAAATGCGGCCAGAGTTGTTGTGGTGCAGGGTATAAATGCTACGAGGTCATACCCACTTGTGAGGTTGGAGTTGAGAGTGGGAGAGGTGTGCAGGGAGCTGGATGTAGGGATCGTTGAGTGTTTGCCAGTTGAGGGCGTCGACCTTCTTCTCGGCAACGACTTTGCGGTGCCCACTTCCGGGACTCCACCCTTAGTCGTTGCCGAGAGGGCGGCCGACGTGGATGGTGAGAATCGGGAATGGGTTGGGAGGTGCCAACAGGATGAGATGGCCTGTGTGGTAACCCGATCTCGCTCTGCGGCTCCTGCACAGCCTAGCACTCAACCTCGGGGACAGTGGAGGAAGGATCAGGAGAAGGTTGCTAAGGGCAGGAAAAGGGACATTGATTCTGCTGCACTTCTCGGTGATTCGGTACTTGGACCTATAATAAACACGGGAGTTGACTCTGGCCCAGATATGGTGTGTAACAAGGCAGAGTTGGGTAAGACTTCGCGTGAGGCAAGAGCTGTAGCGAGAGCCACTAAGGCAGTAGAGCCTACTAGCCGGGGTAATGTCTTATTACAAAACCATCTTGATGCATTGACGCCCGGGGACATTAGTGAGCAGCAGCTGCAAGACGCTAGCCTAGCTCGTTATAGCAATGGTGCCATAGAGTTGGAGGAAGATGGGGATGCGAAGCCGGGAGATTTCTTTAGGCTCAACAGGATATTGTACCGCAGATTTCTAAACCCCAAATCGAAGTGGGAGGGCGGTGCGAGGGTAGTAGACCAGGTGGTTGTTCCAAATAAGTATAGAGAGTCCTTATTGTGTCTGGCGCATGATGTGCCGGTGGCGGGTCATTTGGGGGTAACAAAAACATTGGCGGCATTGGGCAGGTTTTTCTGGTGGCCTGGGGTCAAGGCTGATGTCTGTGCATGGGTGGCTGGGTGTGCGACCTGCCAGACAACGGGGAAGCCTAACCAGACAATCCCGAAGGCACCTTTGTTTCCCATACCTGTCACCGGGCCTCCGTTCAGCAAAGTTGTAGTAGATTTGGTTGGCCCTTTCCCGCCTACTAGTAGTGGCAATAAATTCCTGTTGACAATCATGGATGTGGCTACGAGATACCCGGACGCATACCCCATGAGAAACGGCTCGGCAAAGGCAGTTGTTAAAAACTTATTATTGTTCTGTTCCCGTTATGGATTTCCACGTGAGGTGCAGTCAGACCAGGGGAGCAATTTTACATCCAAATTGTTCAAGCAAACCCTTCAGTTGCACGGTATATGTTCTGTAGTGTCGTCGGCCTACCATCCCGAGAGTCAGGGAGTCTTGGAGCGGTGGCACTCGACCCTGAAGAGTATGCTACGCTGTTACTGTGCAGAACATGACACTGATTGGGATTTGGGTCTGCCGTATGTTCTGTTCGCTGCACGTGAAGTCCCAGGAGAGAGCCTGGGGTTCAGTCCAAATCAACTAGTCTTTGGCCATAATGTGAGAGGACCTTTAAGTAGGGTGAAAGAGATCTGGGAGGGCGAAGAGAAGCCGGGGTCTGTACTTAAATATATCCTTGAGAGCCGGGAGAGACTTATAGGTTGCATGGCAGCGGCAGGTAATAACTTGGTTAATGCACAGGCGGTCATGAAGCACCAGTATGACGCCAAGGTGAAGCTTCGGGAGTTTTCGGTGGGTCAGGAGGTAATGTTGCTTTTACCTTTGCCTGGACACCCCCTTTCTGCCAAGTTTATTGGGCCGTATGTGGTGGCTAAGAAACTGTCCGACCTTGATTATCTCGTTGCAACACCTGACCGTAGAAAAAAACATCAGTTATGTCATGTTAACCTCATGAAAGAGTATGTGAGACGCCCCTCAGAGCCTCTCACTGTCCCTGTGCTGGCCTGCAGCGGCCAGGGTGGAGAAGGAGGTGGGGACAGTCATGCTGCTGAGGAGGATAGCTGGGACTGTGTCATTTCCGCGGAACAGTGGGCGGGGAATACTGAACAAGAGGCTAGGCAAGCTGTAAGTCACCTGCCTGAGCACCAGGGTGCTGCTGTCCTAGGCCTGTTCAGGTCATACCCCTCTGTTTTCGCCGAACACCCAGGTCTCACTACTCAGGTAACGCACGACGTGGACGTCGGTGATAATGTGCCCTTCAAGTCAGTGCCCTACCGTGTGCCCCCGGTAAAGTTGCCAGCTTTACGGGAGGAGTTAAAGTACATGGTTGAGAGAGGGATGATCACTGAAGGTTATGTGAAGTGGACATCACCCGTCACGTTGCAGCCAAAACCTGACGGCAAGGTGCGGTTCTGCATAGATTTTCGTAGGCTAAATGGCTTGACCACTACCAACCCTTACCCTTTGCCTCGAGTTGACGACAGCGTGGACAAGATAGGGAATGCAAAGTACCTTACTAAAATTGATCTTGTAAAAGGCTACTGGCAAGTACCCCTGTCGGACCGAGCTAAGCAAGTTTGTGGTTTTGTGGTAGATGGCAAGACCTACCAATGTAACGTAATGCCTTATGGGCTTAAGAACGCACCTGCCACGTTTCAGAACCTGATGAACGATATTTGTGACGAAATCCCTAACTGCACGGTCTACCTTGATGACGTGATAGTGTATGATGACGATTTTGAAAATCACCTAAGGCACTTAGAGACCCTGTTTGGGAAGTTGCACGATGCTGGGCTGGTGGTGAACCTGAGGAAGTGCGAGTTTGTAAAGGCTACTGTGCAGTATCTTGGCTTCGTGGTCGGGTTAGGCCGGGTGTGCCCCCCCCTGAGCAAGATACAGGCTATCAATATGTTTCCCAGGCCCACCACTAAGCGCCAGGTCATGCGGTTCCTAGGTATGATAGGCTATTATAGGCGCTTCATCCGGGGATACTCTACTGTCTTAGCACCGTTAACTGATCTACTGTCGAAGTCAGTGAAGTTCTGTTGGGCTGCGGAGTGTCAGAGGGCTTTCGACCTAGTCAAGCACCTGCTGTGTACACATCCGATTTTGAGAGCCCCAGACTTCTCCAGGAGTTTTCAGCTGGCGACTGATGCCAGCGGTGTGGGTGCCGGGGCAGTGTTACTGCAGACTGATTCCGAGGGCTTGGAACACCCAGTGAGCTTCTTTTCTCGCAAGTTTAATTCGGCACAAAGGAATTACTCGACTATAGAGAAGGAGCTTCTTGCTATCGTCTTGTCGCTCAAACATTTCGAAGTTTATGTTCCAGCCTACGGCCCGGTAGTGACGATTTATACGGACCATCATCCCTTGAAATTCCTAAATCAGTTTCACAATCGGAATATGCGGTTGACCAGGTGGTCCCTAATGCTCCAAGAGTATAATCTCAACATTCAGCATATTGCCGGGAGTGAGAACGTGATAGCAGATTGTCTATCAAGGGTTGATGATCCAGGATAGTCGTGCACGGTGTGTGGGTTGAGCAGGAGTAAAATTAGGCTATCATAACGCCGTCCAAAAAGATTATAAAACAATAAAATAAACGAGAAAATTTGTTTTAGTTTTGTAAGTCTTTATTGTTGTAGCATGATGCATGCGATATTGTGTTTTATGTATAATTCACACTTCAGTTGTTGTGCACCTTTTGCAATTAGTGGCAGCTAAGGGTAGCAGGTCGGTTGGTTGCCTGTCAGATTTTGATAATGCTTCTAAGGTCGATTATCTAAAATCTTGGGGGGGCTGTGACGCACCCAGTGCGTGGCAACTTAACCTGATTGTACTCCTTGGTACTCCACTGTATCGACACGGTGCGGGGCCGTGTACCGTGTTCGCTGCTTATATTGAGTGTGACAACGTATAACTATGTTCTTTGTATCTCTGCAAAGGTCTCGTCATTTGCTAACCAGTGGTGGGTTTTGTTTTAAGCCATGTCGAGACCTTCCATTTAATATGTAGTATCAATAGAGAAGTTGATAGATGAGATAATAGGAATTCAGAGAGAGAGAGTGAGTTAGACTTCAGAGCGAGAGGGTAGCAATGGTTGCCAGACGTATGGACCGGTTGGCAGCCCTGCGCTTATAGCTAGGTGCGACAGGGTTGGTAGTACATTGCCGCCTGCATATGCTGCCTGGCTGCCCATGTTGTCGTACTGCACATTGCATGGAGGCTCGCTGTGTGTTCCATGATCAGGTTGCCTAGAACCTTTGAGATTCTAACATCCCTTGCCCTCTCTCCCAATTTCTCACGGTTGCACTCTTTCTCTCTGACGACATTACTCTCATTTCATTCTTCTCTCTATTTAAATGCATACCCTTCCCTTGAGGTCCTAAAGGAGTTTCAGCACTCACCTCTCGTATTACTCTTAGGACAAGCATATATTTACATGTATTAGATTTAAGGGGTTAATGTGAACAGCGATCTTCTTGATGAGGATAGTTGGTGAACGTTCTACATGTTCACGAGTTATATGCCCAGCTCATCATCCAATTTGTGACTAGACTAGTGCCATGTGTAAGAGCCCGACCATGCCCAGGAGTTGTCTGTAGAGGGGCGAGGACTTAGCCTTGATTTGCCTACCGAGCCAGGAGCGAGTGTAGTACCAGAGACTACAGCTCGCTCGTAGTGCCGGTATAGTAGAGTAACGTAATTTATCTGTCCTTGTGTTCTCTGCAGTCTTTTCCTGGGTTCTCGCTTTCGGTGCTGGGACTCGTTGTTCCTGTGACTTGGCCTGCTAGCTAGAACACATGGGGATGATGAGTGGGTTATATCTTTATTTTACTATGCATTGCAGCTCTCTTTAAGTTTATGTATGTAACACTTTACAGTACACATTACTCACACACAAGACAACACTATTAATACTTTCATGTATCAATTAACTGCACTGTCGTTTTGCTGCTGTGTCCGGAGTTCTGTTGCGTAGGGCGCATACAGACTCAGAGGGGAGACAGAGTGAGAGAAGCGAAGTAGCCTATGCGGTAGTAGGCTACCGGCGCAGTACTGTTGCCTGCAACCTTTTAGTTATTCCAAGTATAGATTCATTCTTATAATAAGTGACTACTATTTATGTTCCTTCCATGTGTATTATTAGGTATCTACTGGATCATGAACATCTTGTATGCTACATGCTAGTGCATGTTAGTAGGGGACAGTTATTCTAGTGCACGCGCTTTCAAGTAGGCGTGTACATTTGTCATTTAGCATTTCACTGTCATACCTTTAGCCTGCTTCTATTCTACATTATTAGAGGCTTAATATTAACGTAATTTCTTTAGTAATAACGTAACCTATAAATGTCTGAGGGAGTTTAGCCTCATAGCCTACCCCTGTTGTACACTTTCGCCGAGTTAAGGTACCTCGTTACCATAGACGATAACTCTGTAGGGCGTTGGTGCTTTTGTTGTCTGGAGCATATAGTATTTGGGACTGGAATCGAGCGTGTCGTTGTCACATAAGCCATTTCTGTCCTACGATCAAGAATCCCGAATATGTATTGCCGATCCAGCCGTAACAGAAGAATGTAATGCAACAAAATACAAGGACATCCTGAAAGAGACTATAAAGGACATGGATGTTATGATAGATCTGGGAAATACTGTAGACGAAGTATGGAAAGGTACAAGAGACTCCATGATTAAAGCAGCTGAGAAAGTATGTGGGAAGAAAACCTTTAAAATGTGGAAGAAGAAAGGTAACGCATGGTTTAGTAAAGAGATAGAAGAAATAGTGAAAAAGAAGAAAGAGTTCAGAAAGAGTATGCTGCAAAAGAATATACCTAGAGAAACTAGAGATGCGAGGAAAGCAGAATATAAAAATTTGAAACAAAGAGTGAAGAGGGCGATACAAGACGCTAAAAGGAAGACAGATGAGTCATATGGGAGAAAGATTAGTGAACAGTTTCTGAATGACAGGAAAGCATACTACAGAGCTGTGAAAGAAGCCAGAGGGAAGAAGACTGAGAGTGTCTCAGGTGGTAGGATGAGGGACATGAATGGGGAAGTGGTAGAGGGTGATGGTGTGGTGAAAGTATGGAAAGATCATTTTAGTAGCTTAGCTGTAAAGAGTAGGGGGAAGGCAAAGATCTCATCCATAGGAATGGAGAGAGGTAGAATAAACAGGGTAGTTGAAAGCCAGATAAGCAGAGAAGAAGTAAAAGAAGCAATCAATAGACTTAAAATGGGCAAAGCTGCTGGAGTAGATAACATCCCAGGTGAAATGCTGAGATATGGAGGAGAAGAAGCTGTTGACATAATGCATAGGTTATGTAAATTAGCATGGGAAAAGGAAAGTGTACCAGAGGACTGGAGGAAAGCAGTGATAGTACCCTTGTACAAAGGGAAGGGTTGTAAAGAAGAGTGTAAGAATTATAGGGGAATTAGCTTGCTTAGCATACCTGGAAAGGTACACGCAAGAGTAGTAACACAGAGGCTACAGAAGATAACGGATGACAAAATAGGCGAGGAACAGGGAGGTTTCAGAAAGGGCAGGGGCTGCGTTGACCAGATAGCCTCAATGCGATTGTTGGTAGAGAAGTATCTGGCCAAAAACAGAAAACTCTATGCAGCATTCATGGATTTGGAAAAAGCCTACGACAAAGTAGACCGGGAGGGCCTGTGGGATGTGTTAACAGTATATGGTGTGGGAGGAAAGTTGCTAATGGCAGTAAAATCTTTTTATAGGAATGCAATGGCAAATGTGAAGGTAGGGGATAAGTTAAGTGAAAGTTTTGAGGTCAATGTAGGTGTAAGACAGGGATGTGTCATGTCAGCTTGGTTGTTCAATATATACATGGATGGAGTGATTAGGGAATGTAGGGCTGTATCAATGGGTGTGGGAGCTAGACTGGAATCAGAGGGAAGAACATGGAAGATTTTAACATGCCTATATGCGGACGATGCAGTCCTGTTGGCTGAAAATGCTGAAGAACTTCAGAGAGTGGTCACTGACTTTGACAGGGTATGTGAAAAGAGAAAGTTAAAGGTCAATCTAGGGAAATGTAAGGTAATGGTGTTTGAGAGAAGAATGCATGAAACTATAGATTTTAAGGAAAAATATAGAATCAAGAAAGAACACAAGAAAAGTTGTAAAATAAAATTGAAAAATGAAGTACTAGAAGAGGTTGAAAGTTTCAAGTATTTGGGAGCTGTACTATGCAAATATGGTAAAATGGAGAGTGAGATAAAAGAGAGAAAAATGCAAGGGAGAAAAGTGATTGGAGAACTTGATAGTATTCTCAAAGGAAGAATGGTTAGCCAGGAAGTCAAAAAGTCACTGAGAAACAGTGTGCTGCTCCCAACACTCTCGTATGGAAGCGAGACATGGACGGCAAGTGACGAGGACCTCTTCAAACTAAGAGCTGTGGAGATGAGCTTTTTCAGAATGGCAGCTGGCATGAATAGGCTAGATGGGCCAAGTAATAGGGAAGTGTACGAGTCCTTTGGAATGGAAGAGCAGGCTTTGGGCATTGATTGTGGTGTGGTTGAGTGGATAAAGAGAAGTACTTTGAGGTGGTATGGTCATGTTCAGAGAATGGATGAAGACAGAATGCCAAGAAAGATATATGGGAGTCAGCTGAGTGGAACCGCTAGTAGTGGAAGACCACCTATGGTATGGGAAAAGAAAGTGGAAAAATATATTGAAGAAAAACTTCCACGTAGTGGAAGGGGCATTGTGGCACGGGCAAAGGAGGCATGTCTTAACAAAGTAGCTTGGAGACGTTTCTGTCATGGCCATCCTCTAGTGGGGGTTTCCCAGGGGGAAGCAAGGCGTCGGAGATGATGATGATGACTTACCTAAAAGCAGTGCAAGACTGCATACCATCGAAAATACGGCGTCCAGGCCATAATAATAAGCCCAAATGGTGGAATAAAGATATTTCAAACTGCCTGCTTGCTAAAAAAATTTGCTAATGATAGATTAAAATCCTCACAAAATGACGAAGAACGGGTGAAATTTGTAGAGCTATGACGCAAAGCCAAAAAGTTAATTAAGCAAAGTAAAAAGGACCTTAGAGTTACATATTGCGAATCAAAGTAAAACAAACTCGAAAGAATTCTATAGTTATATCAGAAAGAAAAAAGTAGTTACTTCAACTGTTGGACCATTAGTCGATGAAAATGGAGAATACACCAAAGACGAAGTACAAATGAGTAATGCCCTCAATACCTTCTTTGCATCAGTTTTTACAACAGAAGACCTCAGTGATATCCCTACACCATCGCAGATTCAGATTGATAATTCAGATATTCTAAGCAATATCACCGTTACAGAGAGAGAAGTATTGAATTGTTTAGATAAACTCAAGGTAAATAAAACGCCTGGACCTGATACAATCTCGCCTAGAGTTCTAAAGGAAGCTAAGGATGAGCTCTCCAAACCACTGACATTACTATTCAATAAATCCTTGCAGTCTGGAACTATGCCCGATCAGTGGAAGCTAGCCAACGTAACACCGATATTCAAAAAAGGCAGCAAATCCCTACCCAGTAACTATCGTCCAATTAGCTTAACCTCAGTTGTATGTAAAATTCTAGAAACGGTCATATGAGACAGACTCGTAAATCACTTAGAGGAAAATAACATACTTAAAGATACTCAACACAGCTTTCGTAAAAAACGTTCCTGTTTAACAAACCTCTTAGACTTCTTCCACGATATCCTCAACCTCTACGATGAGAGTAAAGCTGTAGATATTATATACCTTGATTTTCAAAAGGCCTTTGACAAAGTTCCCCACAAACGTTTACTGCTAAAACTAAAAGCGCATGGAATACAAGACGGTGTGTTGAAATGGATAGAAAATTGGCTCAGCGACAGAAAGCAAAGAGTAGTCATAAACGGTAAGGCATCTAAATGGACCAATGTAAGTAGTGGGGTACCCCAGGGATCGGTACTAGGACCAATTCTCTTTCTAATTTCCATCAACGACATAGATGAGGGTCTCACCTGTACAATCTCAAAATTTGCTGACGATACAAAAATTGCAAATAGCGTACTCTCAAAAGAACAAGTTGACGATATGCAACACAATCTAGATAAATTGTCATGTTGGGCCCAAATTTGGCAAATGAGTTTCAATGCGGATAAATGTAAAGTACTACATATCTGATACCTAAATGAGAAAGCAAACTATTCGATGAATGGCACTCAGCTTAAGAATGTAAACAGAGAAACCGATCTGGGAGTAACAATATCGAGTAACCTAAAACCGAGTCAACAATGTTCAGAAGTTGTTAAGAAGGCAAACCAAATAATTGGCTTTATAGGCAGGTCATTTGAGCATAAATCCAAAGAAGTTATCCTAACCCTTTACAATTCCTTAGTCCGCCCTCTTCTGGAATACTGCGTTCAATCCTGGTGCCCTTATTACCAAAAAGATATAAACAAGCTAGAACGAGTTCAACGTAGAGTTACCAAAATGATACCTAGCCTAAAGAACAAACCATACGAAGAGCGTCTTAGAGAATTAAATCTATTTCCTTTAACCCAGCGCAGATTAAGAGGTGACTTAATTCAAGTGTTCAAAATCATCAAAGGCATCGACAATATGAACTGTAATAAGTACTTCACTATCAACCAATCTAATTACACGCGGGGAAACGGTTGCAAAATTATTGGTAAATCTTTTAACTCACATGAATCTAAGAATTTCTTCTTCAATCGAGTTGTCAACTTGTGGAATGGGCTTCCCCGAAACGTTATAGACTGCATCACCGTTGATTCATTTAAACTCCGCCTAGACAAATATCTCGCATCAAACCCGCGACTGACTGCGTTTGTAAATGAATAACTTTATTTTATCCCCCCCTCAGTTACTAACCCAATCTGTCCCTTACTAACTTCCTAATCCTGCCACGGACATTAGTTCCAGGGCAGTAATTCCCTTTCCAATGTTCCCTTACCCACTCTAAACCACTGTTTGGACACTTGATCCTCAGTGTTTTGGAGGACAAGCAACCTAGAAGGGTCACTAGATCTGTTGTTGCTTGATTTCCTTTGTACTCCTTTGTACATAAAAAATAAAATTTGCAGTCGCAACTACTGAGATTGTCTTAAAAATTATATTGCTTCACAGCCAAAACTACAGTACTTACAACAAGAATCGTTGTTTTACTACTATTGTACTTTAGCACAATTTCCTGTAATGCATACTACAGAGAAATTTTATATCACAACACCTATATACAGTATCACAGCTCGTATGCTCCGTACACATACTCCGGCGGGGTCTAGGGTGTCCTATGTTACACTGACTGCACCCCCCCCCCCCCCTCTTTTCTTAACTTAAACAATAAGTGACTTAGAGGCCACCTAGACCCTCTGCCTTAAAGCTATACATGGCATGGAAGGTCTGTCTAGAGCTACTGAAAGGTATCGAGTCAAAAACGTATGATTAGAGGACCATAGGTGCGTGGACGCTATGTCCTCGACAGAAAAATTCTTAAGGAAACGCAAAGAGGCCGCCCATTTGCGTAACTCGTGGGCTCTTCCCACGACGCCGGGATTACTCTCTTTAATGACTTCGACTAGGAGAGAAGCTAGTTTTCGTTTCATTAAGCGTTGGCCCGTACTCGCTACCCATAAAGCACCCTGTTGATTCAGAGGTGCTACTCTCAAATATTTGGTTAGAGCTTGCACTGGACATAAATTATGGTGCACTTTTCCCCTTTTTAACGCCGGCACCGTGAACTCTGAAAAAACGTGTTCACTGTGTTCATTTTTGGCGATGAACGCCGGGGAAGGTGCAAAGTGAATACACTCATTGAGCCTACCAAACCTTATGCAATTAGGTGTGTTGCTCATCGCCGCCAGCTCAGATACCCTGTGCCCGGTAGCCAAAGCCATAAGGAATACTGCCCTTATTAATAGGAAGTCAAAATCTGCAGTATTTTGGTACAGACGGGAATGAAGTAAAGACAACGCCTTGTCCAGAGACCAGGTAGGCATGAGCTGACGGGGAGGTAGGCAGAGTTTAAAACATGCTCTCATGAAACCTTTTTCCTCCGCAAGTGGTATGGTTAGACCTGTAAGGTCAAAGAATGGCATCCTAATTGCTGTTAAGTGATTTTTTAACGTTACTACAGATAGACTTTTCTGCTCGAACAGATAGTTTAAATAATGAAAAACCAAAGCCACCGAAGGTACGGTTTGTTCTGTTCTAATTATCCAAGAAGTAAAGGACTGCCAGTGCGATTGATACTGTCTCTTTGTAGATTGGGTATATTGATTCATGAATTTATCGGTCACGTTTCTACCATACGGTGTTAGCCACTTGGCCTCCTGAATATCCATAATGCAAAAGTCAGCGAGGTCTCTAGGTTGCCAATCGTGTCTAAGTGGAAATACCCGACTGGGAGCGACACCGGGTTCGGGCACCACGTTTTCAATTGCTGGTACCACAACTGCGCCGGCCACAGGGGCGCGATTAACGAGACTACGCCCCGATAATCCCGTAGTTTGTTTACTACGTGGCACATTAGAGAAGTGTCTGGTGGTGGAAACAGACAAACGGAACTCCACCTGTTCCAGTCCGTCACCAGAGCGTCGGGTCCTCCCGCCGGCGTTATTGTCCGGCGGTGAGGTACAGCGGGAGTTTGTTACTCAGTTACTTGTTCGTCAAGGGGAATCCACGCAATGCGAGCTAAGCTCATTATTATCGTGCCTCCTTAACTGGGAATATATTGCGTGAAATGCATGTTAAGTGTTTTATGTACTGTTGGAATGGCTGTGGATGTGTGTGTAGTCTGTATTTTAGCCAATTGGCGACATCGGAAACGAAGGCTTAGGGTGGATCTGTATGGTACCATTCTCACTATAGACGGTACCGTCTCGCCCGAAGGCTTAGGTAGCCATCAGCTTAGGTGAACCTTTTTTGTTTTTTTTTTTTTTTTTTTTAAAAGAGACAATGAACGGAGGAAGGAAAAACACAGATAAAACAAAAAGGTCCATGTGCCTAAAGGCATCCTCCATTCATAAAATGTTTGTAACAACTGGATTTAAACATTTGTAGATTGTAAGTTTGTGGAAAGCAATTCGAGGGAAGTGAATTCCAAAGAGTAGTAGCTCTGGGGATAAATGAATTCTGATAAGCAGAAGTTCTGCATTGTGGAGGAGAAAGTGTAAATTCATGGGCGCTCTCAGCTGCCCTAGTTCTACGGAGAAAGATGTGGAGAGGCGGCACAATTGAAGCAAGTTCCTCGGAACAATTGCTGTGAAAATATCTGTAGAATAATGCAAGGGATGCAACGTTTCTTCGTATGGATAATGTAGGAAGGTCCTGTGTGATATGATACCCATCTCGCCTTGTACCATTTTTGCCAACCCCAGATGGGACGTCACAACGTCGTCCACTTATTCCAGGTACCTATTTACAGCTAGGTGAACTGAGGCTAACACATGAAAGGAGACAAGCCCAATTTGTCTCCGCCCGGCCGGGGATTGAACCCCCGACCCCTCGTGTGTGAGACGAGAGCTCTACCTACTAGGCTACGGGCTGTGAGTCTCCTCGGACGCAAACAGATCCACTTGTGGACGGTAAGGCTCCGCAATCATTTGGTCGAAAATGGTTTGCTTGAGCGCCCATTCTACTGTTGTGCTCTGTCTCTGAGACAGAGCGTCTGCCCAGACGTTTGCTACGCCTGGGAGATAAGATGCGTGAAGATGAATGTTCAGCTTGTCGGCTAGAACAAAAATCTTTTCTGAAACGTTTAGCAACTTCCGAGATCTCGTTGACCCTTGTTTCTGAATGCAGTGAACCGCATTCAGATTGTCCATCCTGAAGGCCACCGATTTGTCCCGTAAAGTAGAGCCGTGAGCCTGAAGGAAATACAAGGGGACTAGTAACTCTTTGACATTGATGTGGGAGGTTTCTGAATGGGACCAAAGCCCTTGCCCTGATGGCCGTGGTTTGACTGAAAGCCCCAACCTATCGTTCCTGACGCATCCGTGTCTACCCATACCGTCGGCGGAGGAAAGGTCCATGACATGACAGAGTACAAAGTTTCCCTCTTCGCCCAGACCGCTAGTAAGCTGTGTATTAATTTTGGGATGGGCCTATTGTTTCTGCCGGCAATAGTGGAAAAAATTTGTTGCCCTCCAATATTAAACATTTGACTTAAAGCCAGCCGGCCCAACTTTACAGTTAGTTGAATCCAGTTGAGAGAGCCGACCAGAGATTCCCAGACTCTCTGTGTCATAGTCAGACTGTGAAGAAACATAAACAGTTTCTTGCGAAACCTGTTCCGATTGTCCACACTCTGACTCAGAGTGAGAGCAGCTGTGTCCCAGACCAGCCCTATCCACTGGACCACTCGTGAGGGAACAAAGTTTGACTTTACCGGGTTTACCTTGAACCCTAGGGATTTTACATGATTTAATGTTATGTTGACATGATTGATGCATAACTGTTCCGTCTCTGCCACCACCAGCCAGTTGTCTAGATACCACAAAATCCTGATCCCTTGTTCTAACATGGGCATCAGGGTTTGCCGGACTAATTTCGTGAATAAGCGAGGTACTGTACTAGGTTCAATCCGAACGGCATCCTCTGAAAGACATAAGTCTGATGCATTATTCGTAAGGCCAGAAATCGTTGAAACCTTTTGTTTACCGGGACGTGCCAATACGCGTCTTGTCAGGTCTAAAGAACACATCCACCCTTCCGGCGGAAGTGTTAGCCTGATTTGATTCACTGTCAGCATCCTGAAGGAAACGTTGTGAATGTGGAGGTTCAGATAAGACAGGTCTACGACCGGCCTCATCTAAACACTGTCCCTTTTGGGCACTAGAAAGAGTTTGGACGTAAATACTGGGTAATTTTGAGGGACCGGGATGATGACATTCTTGGCGATCATCTCTTGGATCAGTGACTCCACCTCTAATGAAACAAAATTTGCCTTTGTCGGCTGATGTAAGCGAGGTCGCCGGAGCCACTGCCAGGTGATGCCTTTGCGTGCCACCATCCTCACCCATGTGTTTAATGGCCATGCGCGATGACACCCCGGAACGACCCAGTTAGCAGACAAGGGTTCGCCGGCCAGACTACCCTCTGATCCACCCGCCGTAAGACTGGCCCTGGGAGTGAGAGAGACCCTAGTTTTTTGGTGGTGGTGGTGGTGCATACTTTGATGACTGGCCGTGTTTGGCAGGAGACGGGCCTTGGCCTGGTCGTTGATACTTCTGTCCTTTATTATTACCTGAAAACTTTCCTTGCTTGTATCTGTACTGAGCCTGACTTTGGGTGGAAGAGGACTTAGGCAGATGAAAGGGCTTTGCCCCACCAGGCTAAGCTTTTGCGACTGGTTTGGGCTTGGTAAAATTGAAAGCAGGTTTCTTAGATGGGGCGGGACTGTGCTTAAAGGCCTGAGCCATGTTGAACACTGTTTTCCACACCTCCGGGGACATTAAAGAGGTAGTTAGAACAGGGGACATAACCACTTGATTTGCAATCCTATCCGGGAACTTCCTCACGAGAGACATCCTTAGATCTTGTCGTGCCCGCACCGCCTCTAGCAAGGCTGTACGGATATCTCCCAGTGACTGTATAGAAGTCTGGAGTAGCAAGCGTCTAGATAGTTCGATAGCCTTTCGGACTTCCGCGTCCGCGATTGCCTGAGCAGATCTGAGCATTGACTTCGCTACCTGTTGTGTGACAATATACTGGGAAAACAGTCTATATGCTTTCCCACGTAGCCTAAACTCCCGGTCTAGGTGAGCAGTGGACGGTGTGGAAAAGGGATCTTTAAGCTCACATAGATTAATTTTAGGGGCAGCTAAAAATGCAAATAAAGCAGAGGGAACTCCGCCGGCAGAGAATACCGGCATAGAGAACCAAGAATGGCTTATTTGTGGAATTTGGTGTAAAGATTTAGAGGTAAAAGTTGTTGCAAAGTTTTGAGCCTCCACTTCCCATTCCACCCAAGGACCCGGACCCAACTGCTCCACCTTCAAAACTGGATTTGCGGCTGTGTCTGTGAACGTCTTTAAACCAACTCTGGTGTTAGAGCTGACAGTGCTTTTATATCATTGAAACCGTCATGCTTGGTCCAGTCCGAAAACAGTTTTGAAGCTGACGCAGGGGGTAGGGCAGGTGTAGAAGTATACACAAAATAATCATGGTGATAATAGTTAGGAATGGCCTTAATATTAACATAAAGTACATTCCCTAGAATATCTAAAGAACGTAACTTCCTAGATTTATTCCCTTGTATTACCCACTCACGTGGTACCGGAAGCTCCCCCGACATAGTGGACTGTGCTACCTCTGGCTTTGCTGGGAACATTGTTACCCATGACTCATCTGGCCCGTATAGGAGGGGCATAGCTCCCTTTCGGACCGGCGCTTTGTCTAAAGGGGGAGGATTTACATCTGCTACTACTCTCACATTGGAAGTAGTCAGTGCCGCCGAAGTTGGCCTAGTAACCATAGTAGGTGATACAGGGGGAGTGTGCGGAATTTGTGTCAAAGCAATAGAAGTACTGTAGCCAGAGGTCGGACATTCGATGCTGTCGTGGAAGCTCCCAAACCAACTGTAGGAGTCTCCGGCTGCTGACCAAAAAACTTAGTTAGTGCATTCGCTAGTAAACCATTAATTTCATCAGCTGTGACAAATTTAGCAGAGGATGAACTATGTGGCGAATCATTCCTACTCTGAGAGTCGTCTATCACTGAACCTGACTCTTGAATCTCCATCTCAGAAATTATAGAACCCTCATCCCTTTCCCCCGGCCTTTCAGGAGAGGATTCCGCCGAAGCCGGGACACCCCTCATGCTGCCATGTTAAGTCCGAGATGGACGATGGGATCTCAGTGTCCCGGTGGACGTCTGCCACTACCGTTGGTGCATAAGAGTAATGTGAGCCGTCACGCCAGGGCTGGGAGTACCTCCAAACTCCCCGGTCTTTGCCGGAACTCACTTGTGAGCCAGGTACCACACCAATTACTGAGCCCTCACTTGAGCCCTCTAGAGGGTTATAACTGCTGGTAGAACTCTCTAAAGCTGGTACATGTGAACTGGGAATAATATTGGGTGACAACTTGTCCGCCGGTATATCCCCCACCACAGTCTCTGACTCCACTCCCGACCTGTCAGATTGGACATGAGACATGTCGGGAGTAGAGGCAGAAAGCGAGGTACGAGGGTCCGGCGAACGCCTGGAGGTCTTTCGTACATGAGTATCCTTTTTTGAAGACTTGTGACTTCGCCTTGACTTTGATTTTCCACTAGGACTGTCCTTGGTCTTCTCCTCCTTTCTCTTCTTTCTCGAAGGTGAAGTAGAGTGACTATGTGTCTGCTGTCGGAGGGGAGACCGTGACCTGGACCTCGATTTTGACTTGGAAGTTGTCGCCGGGGGTGTCGGCTCTCGAGGTCTCTTAGATGTGCTGGAGGAGAGAGTAAGTACTGTACCCTGCCCAGTCTCAGCCGACTTACGCACATTTACTTTACTTCTAGAAGGGGGACGTTTAAGTGGGGGATACTGAGCAATCAATCTGTCCCACAGAACTACGTTATCGCACTGAAGAGCTTTATGAGCCACTGAAGTAGCATAAGTAGATAAGAGTTGTTTGACCTCGCACAATGCAACCGCCGCGGCCAAATTATCTTGCTGTAAGACTTTAATACTCAACTGACTACAAAAAGTACAATTCTTAGTCACCCACAGACCCCTTGACCGGTCCAAACATTTGACGCATCTGATGCATAGAGTATGCGCAAAAATAGGGATCCTTGAACAGGAGGGTGTTAAGCACAGAGCAAAAACAGGGTCTAGTGGCGCCATGACAGAGACTGGGAAGAGCTAACCCACCCCTGGGCTCCTTCTGGTCCTCTGTTGACCCGCCGGAACTCCGCCCTGGAAAAGAGAAAATTTCCATGAATTAATGCTCATAAGGTTACCCCAAAATGTTCTAACACAAGTGTTAATGAACTGCCGGGCAACAAGACGTAATACACCACTATTACCTCTTTGTTACCCTGTAGGTTCCTATGTAAAGATTTTAGAATATCTTTACTTGTCCAAAAGATTTAAGCACATCCTCTGACATGATATAGAGACGAGCATGTCGTTATAAATGACGCAGTCTTCCCAGTGGTTTTTGGCCACCGGAAACCCATATTAAGACGCCGGCTTCCTTATTATATCTCAGTTAAAAAGGGGGGTAAGCCTATCTTAAACTTTTTTTAGATCTGACTTCTCTCGAAGCCTTCATAGATCGCCGTATTTTGAAGGCCTCGATACCCAATTGTATCCCTCAATTGTCTGGCTAACTATACCGAATTGCAAATCCGTTAATCCCACCTCCCCAAGGTTCAACCGCCGGGTGTGAAAGTAATTTAAATGTTAACCCCAATTGTTCCTATCCCCACTTCTTTGCAAAAGATCGCCGGGGTGGAAAGACCAAACAAACAAAACAGCTTAGTTTTTCAATGGCTTTGCAAAAACCGGGAAAAACTATACTCCACCGGTGTCCGCATGAACACCTAGTTAAACGGGTATAGCCATCCCGCCGGGAAACACACAGTAAGACTGAACACAGGCTCCACCACAGAGACGCAGTCCTGGAGAGCCCTCTGGCCACCACTCGCCGGGGGAAACTAGCCTATTTTAACCACGCGTGATATAAAACTCGGCAACCAGCCGGATTTTTTCGGTGCAATCGAAAAAACCCGCCGGAAAAGGCAACCAGCCGGATTTTCTCAGAGCAATCGAGAAAACCCGCCGGAAAAGGCAACCCACACTAACCAGATGCAATCTGAGAAACACAAATAGGCCCTGGATTAAGCCAAAACACAACTAATCCAGGACACACATGACACGGTATTACATATTTAAATCATAAATCAATAACACTTGTACATGTAAAAAGCTACGAGCGGCTGGCTAGGCCTAAGCAGACGGAAATAACACTTAATCACGTCGTAATATAAACAAAAAGCACTGTAACATATCACAACAGGAACAACCGCCATCACCACATCGTAGAAAAAATCCCGGGAGAGGGAAGCACTGACTCGGGACCTAGAAAAAACTTCACTAAGTGAAGAAAAATACGCTAGGAACGTCAGTAAACAAACAAAACGGCAACTTCATCAGAAAGATAAGAAGAAGCCTGATAACGCGTAGTTAAAAACAATTTCTGAGGCATAATTGCATCGAAGTATGATAGGTCAGTTAAGCTATGTTTAGTAAGGTAGCCTATCTACGCTATAGTTAAATTTTCAATTGTAATCTAATGGTTAAAAAATAATATTTATGAACCTTCCACAAATATAAGCTTGCAAATATCCTATATACACATAGATCGTCAGGAAAAGAAAATATGCCTATACATACATCGACAGGAAGAGATAATATATATAGGCTACTATTTAATTCAGCCTGGCTACATCGCCAGGGAAAGAACAATATATATAAACTATAGAATTTAGCATATTCATAGTCCTACATCGCCAGGAAAAGAACATCTACTTTTTATTTCCCCAATAGACTAACGGAGAATTATTTGAAAATTACACTGGGAATAAAGAGCTACCATTGCCAGATAAGAACCGTAATAACTTTGTCAACATTTCCTAATAAGATTATAAGATATAATAGCCTGATGGTAGCCTAGCCTACCGTCTGTCTTGAGCTTGAACAAGGTTGCTGACTGTAGCTGACAGTGTGCCTACCTTAGCCAATAGTCTATATTGATGGATAATAATATCCAATAATAAAATGTAAAGATTGACATTAATAGACCGAAAAAGCATATGTTACAGGCCTAAAACCTTCGCAGACATCGCCAACAAGATTTGAATTTCGTGCTCATAGCCACTGACCAATCAGCGACGAGAATCAATGTTTGCCTATCAATGTCGTTCAGTCTGCGCGATCATAAACAGGATTGCTCAAACAGAAACAGGATTGCCGGATAGGGTAGACTGAACGCGCTCCTGAGGTGTACTTCGAGCATAACAGGCTATGTGCGCCCTCGACAGTACTAAACCGTGCGCAAACCAGCCAACGGTAATCCACTCTCAACCCAAGAGAGTTGCACATAATAATATTGCATACATATAATGAACTAACAATACAAGGCAGTGTCCTAATATGACTACTAACCTCGGGGTGATATTAGTAGAAGCAAGTTGCCCTGACCACCTCTAATATCACACCAGTATATCCTACTTCACCCTGGGCCCCCCCCCCCCCCCCCCCCCAGTGAGATACTGCCTAAAACAATGAACTCTTAGAGTCCACCTACCACACTCACTTAACTATGGCGGGGGGGGGGGGTCCAGACTGAAGCTGGATTCCTAATTAATATTAAACACTCCGTTGCTTCAGTTCGAAACCCGGGATAGGGAACAAACAATTGCTGGGGCAGAACCGTCAAGGTTGTTACCGGGTCCTAAGCACAAACATGGGGGAAAATATGTAGGGGTATGGATGTGTGTGTGTGTGTGGACTGTCTATGGGATTAACAGTGCTTATTAGTAAGGACCCAGGCAAGCCTCCCAGCTCTCCCTATCACGGATTCCGAAGTTAGCCACCGGAGGTACAGAATGTATAAAACAAAGGGAATTATAATAAAATGCTGATCAGAGGAAAAGGATAATTAAAAGAAGAAATGAATGTCTAGGATTCTCTGTTAATTACGTTACGTTACTATTATGCAAGCAAGGACAAACAAAAGGGGCAGACTGATGGGTCACAAGAGAGAGGGGACACCAACTATCTAGTGGCCGCCTACGAGAGAATGATGAGGCCTGGCCCTGGCGAAGCTAGCGGGAGCCAGGCTCAAACTAAAAGGTTGCAATATAATTATCACCACACGATATGATAACACTAAGACACTTCACAAGAATAACTTATACTAACGGATTCCTGTATTAACATATTGACTAAAACGGCGTGGCAGATAAAATAAAGTACATCTTGATATTGCAACACAACTAAACTTGCAATGGTCACATAATTAAATGAAACTCGTGGGGCTGGCAAACTCACCGTCCCCTCCCAAGACGAGAGCAATGTTCCTCCCTCCTCGACTTACCTCTAGCTTGCAAATTACAACGTTGCCACTAAAAAAACAACTTCATATACGAAACTAGTAACACTCTATTGGCTCATTCTACACAAATGTTTATTGAGACAAAAATGCTTAGAGGTACGGCAAAACTAGTCATGTGCAATTGGAAGGGTATCGGAGTGAAACTCACAATACCAGGTCTTTCTAATAGACTTGGCACAGCTGTTTTCATAAATCTGGCGCCACTCGAGTCTAGCTACTCCTAAAAGATTCTGGTCATTGTGACAATATATATATTTTAGACAGGATATGTGACTTAAAATAGATTATTGAGATAGTGCTACAGCCCTTGCTACCCATTTTTTTTTTTTTTTATCTATCCATCTGTTGACAGATGTCTTGATTCTCGAGGGAGTGTCCACGAATGAATCTGCCACCTGTTAGCCGGCGCCCCACCTCCCACCCAACACCACTTTCACTCACATGCCTCCCAACTCCATCCTTCCATCTTGTTTTCGGTCTGCCTTTTCCCTCCCCTTCTACCGCACTTCCATACACTCTTTTAGTCACATTCTCGGTTATCATACGCTCCAAATGACGAACCACCTCAAGGTTTTCCTCTGCACTCATCCACACCACAGCAGTCTTGCACTTGTTATGTATTTGTCTATCTCTCCATGAGACTTCTTAAGTAAATCATTTCCACCCCTATTAATATTGATCTATGTGTTATGCCCTGTTTTTCTACAGGATTAACTTGGGTAATGTGAGTTCTAACTGACTGGGTATAGAAGGCTGCATGCGCAAAACAAGGTATGAGGAATAGAGAACACAAAATAAACACACGGTAACAAGACACACGATCACTTTTATTGATGAACACACTTCTACAGTTTCCTTGATGATGATTAATATGAAGCATAAGAAGGTATGAATACTCGTACAAGACAAATTATAGAATTGAACAACTAGCATTAAGTGGATCTGGATGGAACCTAGTCTCCCACTTCCAACGTTCAGGTTAATCTTCTGATCACTGGCTTTATTCACAAGTTGATATACTGGGGACCATAAATGTTACTTATAGATTCATATTCACTCTTAGATTTATCACTGGTAGCTATGATGCACAAGTAGTAGTTCACAGACTAGATTAGACACGCATATTTTAGAGCACGGGAATTCTAGTAACCTCAGGGGGGTACTGATCTAAGTTTTATATTCTTGTATCAGAAATACATAGAACGCAAATCAGTGGGCGAACATTCAGATATCACTAGGGTTTCACTTCTATGTAATAATATCTGGATATATGGGTAATTACGAGAGTTAATATCGCCTGTTAATTAATAAACACTGATCTGCTTAGCACTTCCTAATGGAATGGTTATATATGAATTATACTGCGGCAAAGATATAGCCACTTCATAGAAATATTAATAAGTGAGTCTCTAAATAGCACTGTAACACTGTAGTGCTGATAGAGTGAATCTTGGGTCGTATTTGATTGGTCAGGTCCTGGTTATCTTGCGTCCGTGAGGTTGGGGGCTAGCGACTGGTTCCGCGGTCGTCCAGAT
>JBAKBP010005207.1:50573-125074 GCA_037953745.1 Lithodes maja | reverse complement strand
CTTTCGAAGACCATAACCTTGCTTTTCCCCGCATTTACCTTCAAATTCCATTTTTCGCACACTGTTCCAAACTCATTTACCAGACCCTGCAACTCCCATTCATTATCGCTCATCAGAACTGTGTCATTCGCAAACAGCAGTATAGGCAGCTTCCACTCATTTATCTCCCTTTTCAGTGATACACCAACATCCACTGCTCTTCCTAGTATTTCTTTCATGACTCCATCCATATATACAGTAAACAACCACAGGGACATCACACACCCATGTTTCAACCCAACACTCAGGTCAAGGAACTCGCTCTGCTCATTCTCCACACGTACTGCCACCTTTGCACCCTCATACAGGCTCTTCACTACTTTCAGCAACTTGCCATCTACTCTGTATATTCTAAGTACTTTCCACATACCTTCTCTATCCACTCTGTCATAGGCCTTCTCCAAGTCCATTAAGGCAACATACACCTTTTGTTGCTTCTCCAGATATTTCTCCACAACACAATTCAGGGTAAAAATCTGATTTACACATCCTCTTCCTTTCCTAAAACCTCCCTGCTCGTCGCTTATCTATTTTCCGTTCTTACTCTCACTCTCTCAATCACTGTACACCTTCCCTACTACGCTTAAAAGACATATTCCTCGGTGGTTACCACACACTTCTCTTTCCCCTTTGCCCTTATATAGGGGGACTATTATGCCAGTCTTCCAGTCATCAGGTGCATTCCCCTTCTCCCATGCTAGTTTGCACATTTTCCATACCCATTCGATCACTATCTCACCACCATACCTCAACATTTCCTCACCCACTCCATCTGTTCCTGGTGCTTTCCCCAACTTCACTCTTTTCATAGCTTCCCACACTTCTGACCTCCTGATCCCCACCTCCTCCTCCACTACTTCTCCTCTTCTCCATCCCATACCATATCCAACTATGTTTGCTGGCTCTTCATTCCTTACATTTTGCAACTCATTGAAGTACTCCCTCCATCTTTCGACTCTCTCTTGCTTCTCGGCTAGCATTCTCCCATTCTTATCTTTCACACCCTTACTGTTTCCATTGCTACCTTCCCTAACTTTCTTGGCTTCTTTCCAAAACAGTTTCTTACACTCCCTCCATTTTACACTCAGACTCCTTCCAAATTCCTCATCTACTCTTCTCTTACTTTCCTTCACTACTCTCTTCACCACTCTCTTTCTCTCTACGTACCTCGCTCATTTCTGCCTCTCCAAATCTTCATTCCCTCTACTACCCAACCACTCTTTATACGCTTTCTTTTTGTCTTCCACAGCTATTTTTACATCTTCTGTCCACCATGCTGTACCTTTCACCCCCTCCCTCTTCTCCTCACTCCACACACCTCCTCACATGCTGCACATATCTCTTCCTTAAACACCTTACTTATCTCCTCCACTTCCTGCATATATTCCAGGTCGAACCCACCTAGTCGTCTTTCTACTGCTCTCCTGTACTCTTCCCTGATTTCCTCCTCCTGTAGCCTCTCCACCCTCCTCACCATTCCCCCTTCCTCTCGCCTCCCTCCAGCTCTCCTTACCCACTTCTTTTGTATCCTAAACTTAGCTACTACTACATGATGATCAGACAGACCCCCTCCAATACCCCTATACACCCTAGCACCCATCACAGATTTCTTCATTCTTTCATCCACACATATACTGTATAATTAATCAGTGACTTTCGTTCCACCACTGCCTTATCCTTCATCGTCCACACAACTTTCTAGATGGTATGATAATATATTTTATGATTTAACTATCAAAGAATAATTGTGAACAATCTCTCACACGATACACGAAAAATAAATTCAATCGTAAATGAGTTAAAATCACACGGAATGAGGAAATCAGATTCACAGTAAATATAGTGAATACATTATAGTGAAATGTTATAAATAGATAAGTTGGTTTGAATTAATTAACAAACGCGGAATAATAAGATTTGATACAGAACGAAGTAGTATTAAATAGAATAGCCGAAGTGATGGCTAGGGAAGAAGTTTGAATGGATTAACAAACTACTGAAATAAGATAAAAAAAACGAAGAACGAAGTAGTGACTTACTGTAACTTGAATAGAAGGTAAAACGATATAGATACAGAACAAAGTAGTAACTTATCAATAGCCAAAATAATAGGCTGATTAATACAGGATTGTATAATCTGAATTCCTAAATGGGTGGTGACAGAATTACATAAACCGGGTAATGTATATGATTAGATTATTCACAGGAATTAATATAAATTAGAAATCTTGAACATAGATTAATTCTAACTCAACGGAACGGGTTTTTTACTTTCAGCAGTGGCGACTTTATACTCTAAGTAATATCTTACAACAACTGGACGTAGCACGGTCCTGAGTTTAGGATTTTTAAGATTTAAGAAGGAAAATAGCTCTCGTTACACACTTCACTTCGACTTAGACACATAATAAATAATAACACAACAGAAAAAAATCTGAGAGCATTCACTAAGTATCACGTATAGTATCGACAATGTAACGTAGGTAAAAATAGGTGAATAAAGACTTGAACATATAATAGAAAGATCACAGACCGTACTTATATAAAATAACTGCACGGATACAAGTTCAATTAATATCACACGTGTACTAGATTGACAAGGGGAGTCCTAGAAGCGGAACACTAAGACAAATTTAAATTGAACACTCGCATATTTTATATTACCTTCACAATAATTCCCAAAACTTATTAACACAGAGACACATAGGGTACAGGTGTAGAGGAGAAGCAATTTCCATGAGAGATAATCTGGACGACGTAGGACTCGTAGTTCTTCCTCTGGCTGGACATCAAAGGGAGCTGCCTCTCAAACATACACTAGAGCAGGGCTCTCCTGGTTTCTCCAACACACTCTCGGTCACCACCCTCGTTGGACTTGACTATAGGGAGAATGGTTTGCCCTATTGAGAAGTCTCGCCGACACGGTTATCTAACCACTAAAAGCTGAGCTAGTGGAAGGTATTACCTCGTGTTTACATCCCTTCCATCAATTTCAGTCAGGCTATATTTGGATGATAATTTGAACTCAATTTGATATAATTCAGAATAGTAGGGACATGGGGATTTCAATCTTTTAATCATTGTGAAGGCATTTATTGTTCTGAAAATACACTTACCCTAATAATATATGGAAATCGTTATTCTCTATATCTTAAAATTACACTCTTAGTATAGAAAGCTTGTATGGCTGCAGGATAAATGTTTTTTTCTTATTTTCATTCTTCCTTGCTTTTTCAGTGTTGCAGGCCATGCTTTCGGTCTTCCTAATTTTTGTTCTATTATTTAAACACTCGATGTGAGGTACTGTAGAGGTGATTCTCTTGGGCCCATCTATGTAGGTGTGCCATTGGATTTTGATGGAGAATTAGCATAAAATCCTCCTCATCGTAATCCAAATCTGACTGCAGTATTCCTGAAGGTATTAGAGCACGGGTAAACAACGGGGGCTGTGCAGTTTCCCTTTCCACCCTTACCTGTGTCCTTTTCCTCGTCCTTTTCCTCTCCTTGATCACAGCTATTCTGACTCTGGTGGGTTGATCCTCCTCCTGATTTCTGAGGACCTCTGAGGGGTTTGCTTTGTCTATTGCTTGCAACCCCGTCATCTCAGTTCCATATCTTCTACATGTGATTTCATATCATACGATATTAAAACCAGGGCGATCATCTCGAACTCATGTCACTCTGAGGTGCCCGGTGCGACTTCCTGACTGAGTATAGGCAGGCCCGTACTTTCAGTCTTCTCGTCCTTGTAATGGGTATAACTGGTATGCGGTGTTCTATAATATTCCCAGATTTTATCCCTGATGTTTATTCATAAGTGTTGAAAATATGTCGAGATTGCTTTAGTGTTACATTCAAAGTCAATTAACCCTTTCATGCACTGTGCGTGAAAGGGTTAAGTATTTAGTGTTTTTGTATACAGTTCCTTTCCCCACCGTAAGTCGAGAATGCGAATAGGTGTCATATTTTTTTATGAGACCATTTTTGGTAAAGTAAATGGTTATATAATCTGTTATCCACAATATATTTGTGTTTCATTTATTGCGTTGTACGGTGATATACGTCCTTTCGTCGCTGTTCATTTCCAGAAAAAGGTAAATAAATACTTTCTATATATTTGATTTCTATGTTGTGTGTTCTTTTTATATATCAGTATAGAACGACATTTCGACATTCTTAAATATATTTTTTGAAATTCGGTATATTTTCTTACAGATTATAGTGTTTTGGACTAAAGTTTTACATCTAGAATAATCACAGTTTTTACTTAGATGGGGAATGTTCTTTACGCTGAATTTTTCTTTCACACATAGAACTTTTATACTTTCCTTTACACATTACAAGATTGTAATGTACAATGATTTAACGGGAATTGAATAGTTGTTTACATATAGTTGAACACTCAATACTTGACATTTAGAAACGGGGTAATAACAGAATTAACTAAAACATAAGAGCCTTTATATTTTGTTTTCGTCATAGAAATGTGTTTGATAATTTAATAATCCTTTTAGTATTTGCTTTGCTTTGGCAAAGCATTCAAATTTTTACCATGTTTTTGTGTATTTGTTTTCTTTGTTGTATTGTTTTTAATAAGAACAATAATTATTGTATATACTTATTCCATTTTATATGCGAGTATATTATATGCTTGATTTTATAGTATAAATAAAAAAAAACATGCCACTAACCTACTAACCAATAAATCCATGTATTTACCCATATATTTAATTCTGTATTTGTTCTTTACTCTTATACTGTTCTTAATATTTGTATTAATTATAGTTTTGCAGTAGTAGCAATAACTTTAAGTGGGGTGTATTACACATTATGTTTGGGATTATATATAGGACACATTAATACTACTTATATATAGGTTATATATAGGACACATTAATACTACTTATATATAGGTTATATATAGGACACATTAATACTACTTATATATATAGGTTATATATAGGACACATTAATACTACTTATATATAGGTTATATATAGGACACATTAATACTACTTATATATAGGTTATATATAGGACACATTAATACTACTTATATATAGGTTATATATAGGACACATTAATACTACTTATATATAGGTTATATATAGGACACATTAATACTACTTATATATAGGTTATATATAGGACACATTAATACTACTTATATATAGGTTATATATAGGACACATTAATACTACTTATATATAGGTTATATATAGGACACATTAATACTACTTATATATAGGTTAAGGTAATATACTTGCAGTGAAATAGTAATGTCCATAATTATTGGGAGGCGACTGAATACACCTCTATGCTTAACCCCTTCTGTACCGGCAATGTCCTTTTCATTTTAAATTGGCTACTGTTTGACGATTTTATTCAGCTTAGGAAGGACGTATGCCAATGAAAAAGGTACAGACTATCACAATTAATCCATTTAGCTACCCTATATCCTTCCTAAGCTACACAAAATCATATAAATGTAGCTGACATACAATACAAAAGACGTCCCCGGTACTGAAGGCCACTTACATGTTCGAGTACATCAACCTTTTACTGAGTTCAGAGCTGTGTAATATGATGGTGTATGACCTGTTAGTGCTATCACTAGGGGTCGGTGTGAGCAGAAGTTAATGTGAGGTTTGAGGTGAATTGGAGATTTAACTTACACTTAGATACAAGGTTTAGTGCCGTCAAGACTGGCGGAGATATTTCTCCCTATATGGGGAATACTCTGTTAATATTATTATAGTACATCAAGATAGATTGTCTCGTGTACTTACAACCCTTACTGTTCCTGCAATCAAGATGTGTTCCTGTAACTCATATTCGTTCCACCAAATCCTTAATAAAGAATAAGTTGGCTGGTTAACATCAGATTTATTTCTCTCATTACCTATAAATATAATCATCATTGTATTTATGGTAATTTGGGATACGGTGGCAGCATATTACTACTAAAATTATGTGAAGAATAGGAGAGTCAACCAAAGTGTACCAGAATCTACCAGTCTACAATTACCCTACCTATATACATACTATCACACCTATTCACCTGGTACTCATGTGTCAATTTACATAGCACCCACATCTCTTACTTTACAAGCACAACATCTAGTTGGGATACACTTCATACAAAACACACAACAATGCAGTCGTACAAGCACAAACAAGCACATGCAAATACAAACACACAAGACTTAACACACTGTTGTAAACAAAATACACACACAATTACACTACCATTATCCCAATATACCAAACAATTAACCAAGAAGAACAATAGTCTATCTACCCTTGGTCCTCAGAGGACAAAAGAACCAATAGTTATTGTGTGTACCTGGTGAGTGTAAGGCACAGATCCGTATACATGCATGGAAATAATTCCCGAATTACTAACATCGATTGCATATTTCTAAAAATCACATATATACACAAGTACTGATTTATGAAAGGTAGAAGTCGATCAGCCTCAATCTTGTTTGTTGTGATTATATAATTTGATTACCTATTTCAGTCATCTTTATGCATCCCCCTGAACAGCTCATGTGTTCTAGAGTTAACCACACGAGTATGGCAACATTAAGTTAATTAACCTGTGTCCAATATATATTTTAACCCTTAAATGGCGGCGCCCGGCTATTGTCGAGTGAAATAATTGTGGCCTATGTGGCGGGACCCGGCTATTGTCGAATGCAATTTTGAGCACATAATGTGCTCTGCGAGAGAGCTGAGCTGATAAGGTATGAAAGAGTTCTGAACAAGTTAACAGATTTCTATAAGGAATACAGAACGAAATGGCGTTGTATTCGAGATGTTGAAATAATTAGATCAAAGATCTATACAAAGCTAGAATTTCTAGACAAGATGGATCAAAATTATCTGTTTCATGACAGAATAAGAAAATAAGTTATTCGTAAATTAATAAGTTAACGCACAGGATCACAAAGCATAAATTGGGTATTTGAAGTAATTAGATTCAAATTAGGATTTCTAATTAATAATAACTCTTATAAAGCAACGAGAGTCTGAGTTTAATTAACCCGTTGAGCCCCGGCTAGTTATAATATTTTGTTCACCCCAGTCCCAAGCCATTTTCACTTCTTATTTTTGTTTGCTAAAATGGAAGACAGGGATGAGAAAATAATGAAAAAAAATAAATAAATATTTTTTTTTTGGGGGGCGGGGGGCGGTGGGGGGTTGGGGGGGGCCTCAAAAAAATGTGTTGAGCCAAAATGGAAGAGAATGGTGAGAAATGAAGATAAAAATTAAAAAAAACTCACCTTGGTCATTTGGGGGGCGGGGGGTGGGGGGTCGAAAGTTTGTCTCCCCCGCATGACCACCCGCCCGGGAGCACTAGGGTAAAAACTGAATATGGCATTGTACGGCATACATCTTAAGGAGTGTCTCACATAAATCTCAAGCCTCTAGCTCCCATACAACCGGAGTAATGAAGGTTCAAAGTGGCGGTGAACTAAGGGTGTAAAGTATCCCCTCTAAGCCCACCACCACCAGCCGCGTGGCTGTCTTGGCCCGCTCACACCTACCGGCCTGGCTCCCACACACACTACGGTACCTCCCCCTCCTATTCTCCCACCATTTCCTACCTTACGAGCCACGTAACTGATTTTAATATGTCGGACGCACGTGATGCGTCGCTGGGAGTTGGTGATCAAACACTGCCGACGCATCACGTGCGACGCTGGGTCTCACTGGGTTAAATATGAAATTGAGCGTAGGTTCTAGATAACCGTTGGATTTGAATAGGGAATAGATGCACGATATATACTTCAACTTCGACTTGATACATACACAATAGAATGGACATATACAAGACAAATCTGTGAGTATTCGGCTAAATATTAGTTTAACACGAGTATGTAACGTATGCGTATTATAATTTATAAGATAGTAGATACAAGTTAAACTTAGATCTTGGACACAGATCTACTCAATAATTATTATGGTTCTGTAGGATTAATACATAATGCAATAAATATCGATCTTGGGCACAGATCTAAATAAGAATTAGCTCTGGAATACTCGCATATTTCACCTTACCTTCACATCAGTAATCACAACGTAGGACACTTAGAGACACTTAGGGTAGGTTTTGGGAGGGTAGTCGTTAGAGTACAAGTCTGGCCGACGTGGATCGTAGATTCGGCTGGCTGGACGTCAACGGGAACTACCTCTCACGAACAGGAATCCAAGGTCCTGGCATCAGATGGCAACAGCAGGTCCTACTGTAGTCTCGAGGGGGTAGGGGGAGGCAGCTTCTATCTTAATTATATACCATGTGCTTTTCAGCCGTGATGGTATTATTGCCATAGAAGTGCTTACTTTCTCTAAATTTCAGTGTGACTATGTTCGAGTTATTTTGTAGGTTTAACTTATAGTAACTCAATTTTATAAGGACACAGTGAATGGTTGTCATGTAATTTCCGAAGGTAAAACTTAGTCTAAA
Organism: Lithodes maja; assembly: GCA_037953745.1. NCBI lineage: Eukaryota > Metazoa > Arthropoda > Malacostraca > Decapoda > Lithodidae > Lithodes > Lithodes maja. The sequence continues at coordinate 116,562 of JBAKBP010005207.1, read as the reverse complement.
AATACATGGTGGTTATAGGGTTGTACATAGTTATTTTAAGTATTTGATTTAACTCCCCCAGACATATATGACGCGATCGCGTCATATGGACTAGTGAACCAAAAACTCATATGACGCGATCGCGTCATATGGACTTATCTCCATATCTCTCCAATAAGTTTATGACGCGATTGTGCGTCATATGAGCTCAGTAAGTCCGATAAGTTACCATACGATAAAACCGTTGGTGGCAACCTCAGCCTCCTCCGATAATTCTAACGGCCACAGTGTTGTGAGTGTAGTGCGAGGCAGTGGCAATGATCCTGGGGCTCCCGCCTCCTCGGACTTATTGGAACATAATATGTCTGAGGGAGTTAATATCCTCGTTGTGGTTACAAGGTCCAGGTCAAAGAAAATTGTAACTTTAGTGATTCTGCAATAATCAGGGGTTATTCTTGTTTAACTAATTATCTCTTTGAGTTTCTATGTTCCCCATATTACCTACAGTTATTCGGAATGGTACTACAAGGGAGGTCCTAGTATCCCAACTTGTTTCGATAACATTCCGGTCTCTGATGTTTAATTAGCATAAACATGTGTTCGTACACTGTAAGTCTGGCTGCTGGTCGAATGAAGGCTGGTGATAGGTCGAGGTGGTTTGAAAGCTTGCTGGTGACTGGTCCAGTTCTCCCGTCCTTAGTCTGGGAGACTGATCTAAATTCTTGGTTCTTAGAGAACGGGAATGACCTGAGGTCAGGGGGCACTCCTCTGTTCCGTTTTCCTTTAGAGTATGGGAAGCTTGTATATGTTCCCTTTTCTCTTGTTGGCTGCTTCTCTTGTCCTTTCTATTTTCTTGTTTGGTATCCTACATGCCTTTCTCAACCCTGTTACTTCACCACATTCGGCAAAGAAAAAGTCGCGACCTCGCGATTTCAAATTGTAGGTTCGGGTCGTTACATTGGCTATAACAGGGGTTAAGTTTTGTAAGGTCAACTACCACATGGTTGTTGGAACATCAGCTGCAGTAGAGGTGTCGATGCACATGTAGACATGCAATGGGGTTTTGGATTTTTTTGCTGTGTGCAGCAATTGTTGTGGGGTGTTGACAACAGTGCTGTCCAGTCCTGTTGAAACCATGACGCTGTTTATTTTCATGGCTGCTGGAGGGGGTGAAGGAACTGCTGAAGTGGGTGAAGGAGTCATTGCAGGATGAGGAGATGTGGTGGCTGGAGGCTTTGGAGAGTGAGTGACCTGGGAAGGTCTGGTGAGTAGTGGTAGGTCCTTGACCCTTGTATTTCCTGGTTGACCTGATGATGTTGGTGACCTCACAGTAGTAGTAGCGGGGACCCTTTGAGTTGGCAAGGTAGGTTTTGGGAGGCCCCGCCTTTTGTAAGTAGGACGGAACGTCGGCGCCCATCTTTGAGGTGGATTCACACGGCGACCAGATCTTGTACAAGGTGGATTAGAAATAGGTTGCATTATTTATGGTGGATTCACAGTACTTTGTTGTGTTGGTGAAGAAGAGGTGGAAGAATGAGACAATTTTCTAGACAGGTTAGGTATACTGCGATGTAATTTAGAGGAATTACTAGTAGTTTTTGAGTAGAAGTAGATAGTTGTATGCTATGAAATAACGGAAGAGGTCCTGACAATGATTTTGAGACTGATTGAGAAGATGAAATAGTGGGAGTCTTAAGTTTGCTTGCATAAGAAAGGGGTCTGGTAGAGGGCTGAGGGAGGGGAACAGGTAAGTTTGAAGTTCAAGAGATGGGGTTGTTGGCAGGTTAGCTAAAGTCTGTGAAGGTTGTGACGCACCCAGTGCGTGGCAACGCAACCTGATTGTACTCCTTGGTACTCCACTGTACCGCCCGTACCACTGTACCGTGCTGGCTACCGTCAGCAGCTATGTATATTGAGTGTGACAACTTATAACTATGTTCTTTGTATCTCTGCAAAGGTCTCGTCATGTGCTAACCAGTGGTGGGTTTTGTTTTAAGCCATGTCGAGACCTTCCATTTAATATGTAGTATCAATAGAGAAGTTGATAGATTAGACAATGGGAGTTCAGAGAGAGAGAGTGAGTTGGGCTTCAGAGCGAGAGGGTAGCAACGCGCCACGCTGCCGGGGGGGTGGTTGCCAGATGTATGGACTGGTTGGCAGCCTTGCGCTTATAGCTAGGCGCGACAGGGTTGGTAGTCCATTGCCGCCTGCCTATGCTGCCTGGGCTGCCCATGTTGTCGTACAGCACATTGCCTGGAGGCTCGCTGTGTGTTCCATGATCAGGTTGCCTAGAACCTTTGAGATTCTAACATCCCTTGCCCTCTCTCCCAACTTCTCACGGTTGCACTCTTTCTCTCTGACGACATTACTCTCATTTCATTCTTCTCTCTATTTAAATGCATAACCTTCCCTTGAGGTCCTAAAGGAGTTTCAGCACTCACCTCTCGTATTACTCTTAGGACAAGCATATATTTACATGTATTAGATTTAAGGGGTTAATGTGAACAGCGATCTTCTTGATGAGGATAGTTGGTGAACGTTTTACATGTTCACGAGTTATATGCCCCGCTCATCATCCAATTTGTGACTAGACTGGTGCCATGTGTAAGAGCCCGACCATGCCCAGGAGTTGTCTGTAGAGGGACGAGGACTTAGCCTTGATTTGCATACCGAGCCAGGAGCGAGTGTAGTACTCGAGACTACAGCTCGCTCGTAGTGCCGGTATAGTAGAGTAACGTAATTTATCTGTCCTTGTGTTCTCTACAGTCTTTTCCTGGGTTCTCGCTTTCGGTGCTGGGACTCGTTGTTCCTGTGACTTGGCCTGCTAGCTAGACCACATGGGGATGATGAGTGGGATATATCTTTATTTTACTATGCATTGCAGCTCTCTTTAAGTATATGTATGTAACACTTTACAATACACATTACTCACACACAAGACAACACTATTAATACTTTCATGTATCAATTAACTGCACTGTCGTTTTGCTGCTGTGTCCGGAGTTCTGTTGCGTAGGGCGCATACGGACTCAGAGGGGAGACAGAGTGAGAGAAGCGAAGTAGCCTATGCGGTAGTAGGCTACCGGCGCAGTACTGTTGCCTGCAACCTTTTAGTTATTCCAAGTATAGATTCATTATTATAATAAGTGACTACTATTTATGTTCCTTCCATGTGTATTATTAGGTATCTACTGGATCATGAACATCTTGTATGCTACATGCTAGTGCATGTTAGTAGGGGACAGTTATTCTAGTGCACGCGCTTTCAAGTAGGCGTGCACATTTGTCATTTAGCATTTCACTGTCATACCTTTAGCCTAATGTATTCTACATTATTAGAGGCTTAATATTAACGTAGTTTCTTGAGTATTGCATTTCTTTAGTAATAACGTAACCTATAAATGTCTGAGGGAGTTTAGCCTCATAGCCTACCCCTGTTGTACACTTTCGCCGAGTTAAGGTACCTCGTTACCGTAGACGATAACTCTGTAGGGCGTTGGTGCTTTTGTTGTCTGGAGCATATAGTATTTGGGACTGGAATCGAGCGTGTCGTTGTCACATAAGCCATTTCTGTCCTACGATCAAGAATCCCGAATATGTATTGCCGATCCAGCCGTAACAAAATGGCGACCTTGCACAAGATTCAGTAGTATCCTATCACATGTTTTTTGGAGAACTATTCTATGCTACCTAGTAGAGCTGGCTAGAATTTTCTTGCATATTGGAGGAATTTTTATTGTGTCATTATTGTATTGGTGGACTTGCAGATTGTTTCGTTAGGGGTGTCTAGAGTAGAGTCATTCAAGCATCTTTAACATTTTGTGAGTCGAGACTGCAATTAGTAATAAGCACTTCTTTTTTTTATGAACAGCAATTGTATAACCAGCACTATGTCTAATGACTCATCATTTACGGGGGAGGATAACACGGTACAGCCTAGTGACCAGCAAGTACAACAGATATTTAGGGAGGGGAGTGTTATAAGTGGAGAGAGGGATGCCCGGGCATTTTTGCAGACACCTTTGACCGAACAGCGCCTGCAGGCTATTGATTGTTACGGTCTTCGCTGTTTAGCCACGGTTTTGGGGCGGGACTGTCCTGACAGTTGGCCCAAGAAGAATTTGGTGGCATGTTTGTTGGGTGATGGCGATGGGGCGGTGGGTGGAGTGGGGTCTTGGGGGGTTCCCTCCAAGCCTCCATTCCACTCTACCCCTGAGCTGGGCCCTCAGCCAGCGATTCTTAGCACGATGCAGCAGGAGGGTTCTCAATGGCAAGCTGGCTTACCCGTAAACACGTCTCGGTGTGGATCCCCCATTTTGTGCTCTCCCCCCCCAGGCCTGTCTCCTGAGATGTTATTTCAGCTAGAACTAGCTAAGCTTAAGTTGCAAGAGAGTCAACAGGCTAGTATAGAACGGATTAAGCTGCAGGAGACTCAGATACAACAGGCTAGTATAGAACGGATTAAGCTGCAGGAGACTCAGATACAACAGGCTAGTATAGAACGCATAGAGGTTGCTAGAATCCAAGCCAATCAGGATGCAACCAGGTACCAGGCTGAAATGGATGTCGAGAAGTCTTGAGTAGAGACCACGGGGCGTCATCTCGGTGGTGGGCACTGGGTTACAGACTCACTTTCGCATTTAATTAAGTTAGTACCCGCATTTGATGAGACAGCAGTGACTGAGTTTTTTGCTCGTTTCGAAAAGAAGTGTCGTGAGTATGACTGGCCGGAGGTTAAATGGGCAGCATTAGTTTCATCACGTCTAGTGGGTAAGGGGTTGAAAGCCTACGATGCACTGTCACTGGACGAGAGTGTCGTGTATGGACTGGTGAAGGAGGCTGTGCTCCGGGCCTACGAACTGCAACCCGAAACTTATAGATTGAAGTTCCGTGGCGTGAATAAGAAGAGCGACGTCAGTTTTATGGAGCACGCACGGGACTTAACAGATGCATGTAATAACTGGTTTCGGTCCGAGCACGCAGAGTCGGCTGAGGAAATTAAGCAACTTTTCTATCTGGAACAGTTTTACAAATGTACTGGAACCGATCTAACGCTGAACATTAAGGAAAAATGTCCCAAGACAGTAGAGGAGGCTGCCAAGATGGCAGACCTCAGATTATCATTGATTCGTGGTTGCGGTGCCGCTCAGAGGGCTGAGTCAGGGCAGAAGGGGCGCTATACCCCACCCACCAGAGTTTTCGATAATAACAAATCCTATGACACACATAACCACACTAAAAGCCTTGCACCTAATAACACCTACAAACACAAGCCTCTCCCGTTTACTAAAGGTCAGGCCCCTTCTTCGCCCGCACAAGGGAAGAAGCCCATTGGGGATGTGAAATGTTACAAATGTCAGAAGCTAGGCCATTATTCACGTGAGTGCCCTAGTAACACTCCCGCTAAGCCGGTGTCATTGGTTCACAGTATCGGTGTGTCTCTGAAGGCTGCAGCAACTGCCCGGGGTAGGTTGTCAGCAGCTGAGGCACACGCGGTAAAGAAGCGTACGGAAGGCTCGACACCTGTCCGGGACACTTTCTGTAGCCATCGGGGGCACGGGTTTGTGAGCTGGGGGAGTGAACTACGGAGGGTTGACTTGCTGAGGGATACGGGGGCTTCGCAAACTTTGTTGAGGAACTTCACAGGGAAACCGATAAATGCGGCCAGAGTTGTTGTGGTGCAGGGTATAAATGCTACGAGGTCATACCCACTTGTGAGGTTGGAGTTGAGAGTGGGAGAGGTGTGCAGGGAGCTGGATGTAGGGATCGTTGAGTGTTTGCCAGTTGAGGGCGTCGACCTTCTTCTCGGCAACGACTTTGCGGTGCCCACTTCCGGGACTCCACCCTTAGTCGTTGCCGAGAGGGCGGCCGACGTGGATGGTGAGAATCGGGAATGGGTTGGGAGGTGCCAACAGGATGAGATGGCCTGTGTGGTAACCCGATCTCGCTCTGCGGCTCCTGCACAGCCTAGCACTCAACCTCGGGGACAGTGGAGGAAGGATCAGGAGAAGGTTGCTAAGGGCAGGAAAAGGGACATTGATTCTGCTGCACTTCTCGGTGATTCGGTACTTGGACCTATAATAAACACGGGAGTTGACTCTGGCCCAGATATGGTGTGTAACAAGGCAGAGTTGGGTAAGACTTCGCGTGAGGCAAGAGCTGTAGCGAGAGCCACTAAGGCAGTAGAGCCTACTAGCCGGGGTAATGTCTTATTACAAAACCATCTTGATGCATTGACGCCCAGGGACATTAGTGAGCAGCAGCTGCAAGACGCTAGCCTAGCTCGTTATAGCAATGGTGCCATAGAGTTGGAGGAAGATGGGGATGCGAAGCCGGGAGATTTCTTTAGGCTCAACAGGATATTGTACCGCAGATTTCTAGACCCCAAATCGAAGTGGGAGGGCGGTGCGAGGGCACCAGACCATCCCGAAGGCACCTTTGTTTCCCATACCCGTCACCGGGCCTCCGTTCAGCAAAGTTGTAGTAGATTTGGTTGGCCCTTTCCCGCCTACTAGTAGTGGCAATAAATTCCTGTTGACAATCATGGATGTGGCTACGAGATACCCGGACGCATTCCCCATGAGAAACGGCTCGGCAAAGGCAGTTGTTAAAAACTTATTATTGTTCTGTTCCCGTTATGGATTTCCACGTGAGGTGCAGTCAGACCAGGGGAGCAATTTTACATCCAAATTGTTCAAGCAAACCCTTCAGTTGCACGGTATATGTTCTGTAGTGTCGTCAGCCTACCATCCCGAGAGTCAGGGAGTCTTGGAGCGGTGGCACTCGACCCTGAAGAGTATGCTACGCTGTTACTGTGCAGAACATGACACTGATTGGGATTTGGGTCTGCCGTATGTTCTGTTCGCTGCACGTGAAGTCCCAGGAGAGAGCCTGGGGTTCAGTCCAAATCAACTAGTCTTTGGCCATAATGTGAGAGGACCTTTAAGTATGGTGAAAGAGATCTGGGAGGGCGAAGAGAAGCCGGGATCTGTACTTAAATATATCCTTGAGAGCCGGGAGAGACTTATAGGTTGCATGGCAGCGGCAGGTAATAACTTGGTTAATGCACAGGCGGTCATGAAGCACCAGTATGACGCCAAGGTGAAGCTTCGGGAGTTTTCGGTGGGTCAGGAGGTAATGTTGCTTTTACCTTTGCCTGGACACCCCCTTTCTGCCAAGTTTATTGGGCCGTATGTGGTGGCTAAGAAACTGTCCGACCTTGATTATCTCGTTGCAACACCTGACCGTAGAAAAAAACATCAGTTATGTCATGTTAACCTCATGAAAGAGTATGTGAGACGCCCCTCAGAGCCTCTCACTGTCCCTGTGCTGGCCTGCAGCGGCCAGGGTGGAGAAGGAGGTGGGGACAGTCATGCTGCTGAGGAGGATAGCTGGGACTGTGTCATTTCCGCGGAACAGTGGGCGGGGAATACTGAACAAGAGGCTAGGCAAGCTGTAAGTCACCTGCCTGAGCACCAGGGTGCTGCTGTCCTAGGCCTGTTCAGGTCATACCCCTCTGTTTTCGCCGAACACCCAGGTCTCACTACTCAGGTAACGCACGACGTGGACGTCGGTGATAATGTGCCCTTCAAGTCAGTGCCCTACCGTGTGCCCCCGGTAAAGTTGCCAGCTTTACGGGAGGAGTTAAAGTACATGGTTGAGAGAGGGATGATCACTGAAAGTTATGTGAAGTGGACATCACCCGTCACGTTGCAGCCAAAACCTGACGGCAAGGTGCGGTTCTGCATAGATTTTCGTAGGCTAAATGGCTTGACCACTACCAACCCTTACCCTTTGCCTCGAGTTGACGACAGCGTGGACAAGATAGGGAATGCAAAGTACCTTACTAAAATTGATCTTGTAAAAGGCTACTGGCAAGTACCCCTGTCGGACCGAGCTAAGCAAGTTTGTGGTTTTGTGGTAGATGGCAAGACCTACCAATGTAACGTAATGCCTTATGGGCTTAAGAACGCACCTGCCACATTTCAGAACCTGATGAACGATATTTGTGACGAAATCCCTAACTGCACGGTCTACCTTGATGACGTGATAGTGTATGATGACAATTTTGAAAATCACCTAAGGCACTTAGAGACCCTGTTTGGGAAGTTGCACGATGCTGGGCTGGTGGTGAACCTGAGGAAGTGCGAGTTTGTAAAGGCTACTGTGCAGTATCTTGGCTTCGTGGTCGGGTTAGGCCGGGTGTGCCCCCCCCTGAGCAAGATACAGGCTATCAATATGTTTCCCAGGCCCACCACTAAGCGCCAGGTCATGCGGTTCCTAGGTATGATAGGCTATTATAGGCGCTTCATCCGGGGATACTCTACTGTCTTAGCACCGTTAACTGATCTACTGTCGAAGTCAGTGAAGTTCTGTTGGGCTGCGGAGTGTCAGAGGGCTTTCGACCTAGTCAAGCACCTGCTGTGTACACATCCGATTTTGAGAGCCCCAGACTTTTCCAGGAGTTTTCAGCTGGCGACTGATGCCAGCGGTGTGGGTGCCGGGGCAGTGTTACTGCAGACTGATTCCGAGGGCTTGGAACACCCAGTGAGCTTCTTTTCTCGCAAGTTTAATTCGGCACAAAGGAATTACTCGACTATAGAGAAGGAGCTTCTTGCTATCGTTTTGTCGCTCAAACATTTCGAAGTTTATGTTCCAGCCTACGGCCCGGTAGTGACCATTTATACGGACCATCATCCCTTGAAATTCCTAAATCAGTTTCACAATCGGAATATGCGGTTGACCAGGTGGTCCCTAAGGCTCCAAGAGTATAATCTCAACATTCAGCATATTGCCGGGAGTGAGAACGTGATAGCAGATTGTCTATCAAGGGTTGATGATCCAGGATAGTCGTGCACGGTGTGTGGGTTGAGCAGGAGTAAAATTAGGCTATCATAACGCCGTCCAAAAAGATTATAAAACAATAAAATAAACGAGAATTTTTTTTTTAGTTTTGTAAGTCTTTATTGTTGTAGCATGATGCATGCGATATTGTGTTTTATGTATAATTCACACTTCAGTTGTTGTGCACCTTTTGCAATTAGTGGCAGCTAAGGGTAGCAGGTCGGTTGGTTGCCTGTCAGATTTTGATAATGCTTCTAAGGTCGATTATCTAAAATCTTGGGGGGGCTGTGACGCACCCAGTGCGTGGCAACGCAACCTGATTGTACTCCTTGGTACTCCACTGTACCGCCACTGTGTGGTACCGCTGTACCGCTGTACCGTGCTGGCTGCTTATATTGAGTGTGACAACGTATAACTATGTTCTTTGTATCTCTGCAAAGGTCTCGTCATGTGCTAACCAGTGGTGGGTTTTGTTTTAAGCCATGTCGAGACCTTCCATTTAATATGTAGTATCAATAGAGAAGTTGATAGATAAGACAATGGGAGTTCAGAGAGAGAGAGTGAGTTGGGCTTCAGAGCGAGAGGGTAGCTATGCGCCACGCTGCCGGGGGGGTGGTTGCCAGACGTATGGACCGGTTGGCAGCCTTGCGCTTATAGCTAGGCGCGACAGGGTTGGTAGTCCATTGCCGCCTGCCTATGCTGCCTGGGCTGCCCATGTTGTCGTACTGCACATTGCCTGGAGGCTCGCTGTGTGTTCCATGATCAGGTTGCCTAGAACCTTTGAGATTCTAACATCCCTTGCCCTCTCTCCCAACTTCTCACGGTTGCACTCTTTCTCTCTGACGACATTACTCTCATTTCATTCTTCTCTCTATTTAAATGCATAACCTTCCCTTGAGGTCCTAAAGGAGTTTCAGCACTCACCTCTCGTATTACTCTTAGGACAAGCATATATTTACATGTATTAGATTTAAGGGGTTAATGTGAACAGCGATCTTCTTGATGAGGATAGTTGGTGAACGTTCTACATGTTCACGAGTTATATGCCCAGCTCATCATCCAATTTGTGACTAGACTAGTGCCATGTGTAAGAGCCCGACCATGCCCAGGAGTTGTCTGTAGAGGGGCGAGGACTTAGCCTTGATTTGCCTACCGAGCCAGGAGCGAGTGCAGTACCAGAGACTACAGCTCGCTCGTAGGGCCGGTATAGTAGAGTAACGTAATTTATCTGTCCTTGTGTTCTCTACAGTCTTTTCCTGGGTTCTCGCTTTCGGTGCTGGGACTCGTTGTTCCTGTGACTTGGCCTGCTAGCTAGAACACATGGGGATGATGAGTGGGATATATCTTTATTTTACTATGCATTGCAGCTCTCTTTAAGTTTATGTATGTAACACTTTACAATACACATTACTCACACACAAGACAACACTATTAATACTTTCATGTATCAATTAACTGCACTGTCGTTTTGCTGCTGTGTCCGGAGTTCTGTTGCGTAGGGCGCATACGGACTCAGAGGGGAGACAGAGTGAGAGAAGCGAAGTAGCCTATGCGGTAGTAGGCTACCGGCGCAGTACTGTTGCCTGCAACCTTTTAGTTATTCCAAGTATAGATTCATTATTACAATAAGTGACTACTATTTATGTTCCTTCCATGTGTATTATTAGGTATCTACTGGATCATGAACATCTTGTATGCTACATGCTAGTGCATGTTAGTAGGGGACAGTTATTCTAGTGCACGCGCTTTCAAGTAGGCGTGTACATTTGTCATTTAGCATTTCACTGTCATACCTTTAGCCTGCTTCTATTCTACATTATTAGAGGCTTAATATTAACGTAGTTTCTTGAGTATTGCATTTCTTTAGTAATAACGTAACCTATAAATGTCTGAGGGAGTTTAGCCTCATAGCCTACCCCTGTTGTACACTTTCGCCGAGTTAAGGTACCTCGTTACCATAGACGATAACTCTGTAGGGCGTTGGTGCTTTTGTTGTCTGGAGCATATAGTATTTGGGACTGGAATCGAGTGTGTCGTTGTCACATAAGCCATTTCTGTCCTACGATCAAGAATCCCGAATATGTATTGCCGATCCAGCCGTAACAAAATGGCGACCTTGCACAAGATTCAGTAGTATCCTATCACATGTTTTTTGGAGAACTATTCTATGCTACCTAGTAGAGCTGGCTAGAATTTTCTTGCATATTGGAGGAATTTTTATTGTGTCATTATTGTATTGGTGGACTTGCAGATTGTTTCGTTAGGGGTGTCTAGAGTAGAGTCATTCAAGCATCTTTAACATTTTGTGAGTCGAGACTGCAATTAGTAATAAGCACTTCTTTTTTTTTATGAACAGCAATTGTATAACCAGCACTATGTCTAATGACTCATCATTTACGGGGGAGGATAACACGGTACAGCCTAGTGACCAGCAAGTACAACAGATATTTAGGGAGGGGAGTGTTATAAGTGGAGAGAGGGATGCCCGGGCATTTTTGCAGACACCTTTGACCGAACAGCGCCTGCAGGCTATTGATTGTTACGGTCTTCGCTGTTTAGCCACGGTTTTGGGGCGGGACTGTCCTGACAGTTGGCCCAAGAAGAATTTGGTGGCATGTTTGTTGGGTGATGGCGATGGGGCGGTGGGTGGAGTGGGGTCTTGGGGGGTTCCCTCCAAGCCTCCATTCCACTCTACCCCTGAGCTGGGCCCTCAGCCAGCGAGTCTTAGCACGATGCAGCAGGAGGGTTCTCAATGGCAAGCTGGCTTACCCGTAAACACGTCTCGGTGTGGATCCCCCATTTTGTGCTCTCCCCCCCCAGGCCTGTCTCCTGAGATGTTATTTCAGCTAGAACTAGCTAAGTTTAAGCTGCAGGAGACTCAGATACAACAGGCTAGTATAGAACGGATTAAGCTGCAGGAGACTCAGATACAACAGGCTAGTATAGAACGCATAGAGGTTGCTAGAATCCAAGCCAATCAGGATGCAACCAGGTACCAGGCTGAAATCTGAAATGGATGTCGAGAAGTCTAGAGTAGAGACCACGGGGCGTCATCTCGGTGGTGGGCACCGGGTTACAGACTCACTTTCGCATTTAATTAAGTTAGTACCCGCATTTGATGAGACAGCAGTGACTGAGTTTTTTGCTCGTTTCGAAAAGAAGTGTCGTGAGTATGACTGGCCGGAGGTTAAATGGGCAGCATTAGTTTCATCACGTCTAGTGGGTAAGGGGTTGAAAGCCTACGATGCACTGTCACTGGACGAGAGTGTCGTGTATGGACTGGTGAAGGAGGCTGTGCTCCGGGCCTACGAACTGCAACCCGAAACTTATAGATTGAAGTTCCGTGGCGTGAATAAGAAGAGCGATGTCAGTTTTATGGAGCACGCACGGGACTTAACAGATGCATGTAATAACTGGTTTCGGTCCGAGCACGCAGAGTCGGCTGAGGAAATTAAGCAACTTTTCTATCTGGAACAGTTTTACCAATGTACTGGAACCGATCTAACGCTGAACATTAAGGAAAAATGTCCCAAGACAGTAGAGGAGGCTGCCAAGATGGCAGACCTCAGATTATCATTGATTCGTGGTTGCGGTGCCGCTCAGAGGGCTGAGTCAGGGCAGAAGGGGCGCTATACCCCACCCACCAGAGTTTTCGATAATAACAAATCCTATGACACACATAACCACACTAAATGCATTGCACCTAATAACACCTACAAACACAAGCCTCTCCCGTTTACTAAAGGTCAGGCCCCTTCTTCGCCCGCACAAGGGAAGAAGCCCATTGGGGATGTGAAATGTTACAAATGTCAGAAGCTAGGCCATTATTCACGTGAGTGCCCTAGTAACACTCCCGCTAAGCCGGTGTCATTGGTTCACAGTATCGGTGTGTCTCTGAAGGCTGCAGCAACTGCCCGGGGTAGGTTGTCAGCAGCTGAGGCACACGCGGTAAAGAAGCGTACGGAAGGCTCGACACCTGTCCGGGACACTTTCTGTAGCCATCGGGGACACGGGTTTGTGAGCTGGGGGAGTGAACTACGGAGGGTTGACTTGCTGAGGGATACGGGGGCTTCGCAAACTTTGTTGAGGAACTTCACAGGGAAACCGATAAATGCGGCCAGAGTTGTTGTGGTGCAGGGTATAAATGCTACGAGGTCATACCCACTTGTGAGGTTGGAGTTGAGAGTGGGAGAGGTGTGCAGGGAGCTGGATGTAGGGATCGTTGAGTGTTTGCCAGTTGAGGGCGTCGACCTTCTTCTCGGCAACGACTTTGCGGTGCCCACTTCCGGGACTCCACCCTTAGTCGTTGCCGAGACGGCGGCCGACGTGGATGGTGAGAATCGGGAATGGGTTGGGAGGTGCCAACAGGATGAGATGGCCTGTGTGGTAACCCGATCTCGCTCTGCGGCTCCTGCACAGCCTAGCACTCAACCTCGGGGACAGTGGAGGAAGGATCAGGAGAAGGTTGCTAAGGGCAGGAAAAGGGACATTGATTCTGCTGCACTTCTCGGTGATTCGGTACTTGGACCTATAATAAACACGGGAGTTGACTCTGGCCCAGATATGGTGTGTAACAAGGCAGAGTTGGGTGAGACTTCGCGTGAGGCAAGAGCTGTAGCGAGAGCCACTAAGGCAGTAGAGCCTACTAGCCGGGGTAATGTCTTATTACAAAACCATCTTGATGCATTGACGCCCAGGGACATTAGTGAGCAGCAGCTGCAAGACGCTAGCCTAGCTCGTTATAGCAATGGTGCCATAGAGTTGGAGGAAGATGGGGATGCGAAGCCGGGAGATTTCTTTAGGTTCAACAGGATATTGTACCGCAGATTTCTAGACCCCAAATCGAAGTGGGAGGGCGGTGCGAGGGTAGTAGACCAGGTGGTTGTTCCAAATAAGTATAGAGAGTCCTTATTGTGTCTGGCGCATGATGTGCCGGTGGCGGGTCATTTGGGGGTAACAAAAACATTGGCGGCATTGGGCAGGTTTTTCTGGTGGCCTGGGGTCAAGGCTGATGTCTGTGCATGGGTGGCTGGGTGTGCGACCTGCCAGACAACGGGGAAGCCTAACCAGACAATCCCGAAGGCACCTTTGTTTCCCATACCTGTCACCGGGCCTCCGTTCAGCAAAGTTGTAGTAGATTTGGTTGGCCCTTTCCCGCCTACTAGTAGTGGCAATAAATTCCTGTTGACAATCATGGATGTGGCTACGAGATACCCGGACGCATACCCCATGAGAAACGGCTCGGCAAAGGCAGTTGTTAAAAACTTATTATTGTTCTGTTCCCGTTATGGATTTCCACGTGAGGTGCAGTCAGACCAGGGGAGCAATTTTACATCCAAATTGTTCAAGCAAACCCTTCAGTTGCACGGTATATGTTCTGTAGTGTCGTCGGCCTACCATCCCGAGAGTCAGGGAGTCTTGGAGCGGTGGCACTCGACCCTGAAGAGTATGCTACGCTGTTACTGTGCAGAACATGACACTGATTGGGATTTGGGTCTGCCGTATGTTCTGTTCGCTGCACGTGAAGTCCCAGGAGAGAGCCTGGGGTTCAGTCCAAATCAACTAGTCTTTGGCCATAATGTGAGAGGACCTTTAAGTATGGTGAAAGAGATCTGGGAGGGCGAAGAGAAGCCGGGGTCTGTACTTAAATATATCCTTGAGAGCCGGGAGAGACTTATAGGTTGCATGGCAGCGGCAGGTAATAACTTGGTTAATGCACAGGCGGTCATGAAGCACCAGTATGACGCCAAGGTGAAGCTTCGGGAGTTTTCGGTGGGTCAGGAGGTAATGTTGCTTTTACCTTTGCCTGGACACCCCCTTTCTGCCAAGTTTATTGGGCCGTATGTGGTGGCTAAGAAACTGTCCGACCTTGATTATCTCGTTGCAACACCTGACCGTAGAAAAAAACATCAGTTATGTCATGTTAACCTCATGAAAGAGTATGTGAGACGCCCCTCAGAGCCTCTCACTGTCCCTGTGCTGGCCTGCAGCGGCCAGGGTGGAGAAGGAGGTGGGGACAGTCATGCTGCTGAGGAGGATAGCTGGGACTGTGTCATTTCCGCGGAACAGTGGGCGGGGAATACTGAACAAGAGGCTAGGCAAGCTGTAAGTCACCTGCCTGAGCACCAGGGTGCTGCTGTCCTAGGCCTGTTCAGGTCATACCCCTCTGTTTTCGCCGAACACCCAGGTCTCACTACTCAGGTAACGCACGACGTGGACGTCGGTGATAATGTGCCCTTCAAGTCAGTGCCCTACCGTGTGCCCCCGGTAAAGTTGCCAGCTTTACGGGAGGAGTTAAAGTACATGGTTGAGAGAGGGATGATCACTGAAGGTTATGTGAAGTGGACATCACCCGTCACGTTGCAGCCAAAACCTGACGGCAAGGTGCGGTTCTGCATAGATTTTCGTAGGCTAAATGGCTTGACCACTACCAACCCTTACCCTTTGCCTCGAGTTGACGACAGCGTGGACAAGATAGGGAATGCAAAGTACCTTACTAAAATTGATCTTGTAAAAGGCTACTGGCAAGTACCCCTGTCGGACCGAGCTAAGCAAGTTTGTGGTTTTGTGGTAGATGGCAAGACCTACCAATGTAACGTAATGCCTTATGGGCTTAAGAACGCACCTGCCACGTTTCAGAACCTGATGAACGATATTTGTGACGAAATCCCTAACTGCACGGTCTACCTTGATGACGTGATAGTGTATGATGACAATTTTGAAAATCACCTAAGGCACTTAGAGACCCTGTTTGGGAAGTTGCACGATGCTGGGCTGGTGGTGAACCTGAGGAAGTGCGAGTTTGTAAAGGCTACTGTGCAGTATCTTGGCTTCGTGGTCGGGTTAGGCCGGGTGTGCCCCCCCCTGAGCAAGATACAGGCTATCAATATGTTTCCCAGGCCCACCACTAAGCGCCAGGTCATGCGGTTCCTAGGTATGATAGGCTATTATAGGCGCTTCATCCGGGGATACTCTACTGTCTTAGCACCGTTAACTGATCTACTGTCGAAGTCAGTGAAGTTCTGTTGGGCTGCGGAGTGTCAGAGGGCTTTCGACCTAGTCAAGCACCTGCTGTGTACACATCCGATTTTGAGAGCCCCAGACTTCTCCAGGAGTTTTCAGCTGGCGACTGATGCCAGCGGTGTGGGTGCCGGGGCAGTGTTACTGCAGACTGATTCCGAGGGCTTGGAACACCCAGTGAGCTTCTTTTCTCGCAAGTTTAATTCGGCACAAAGGAATTACTCGACTATAGAGAAGGAGCTTCTTGCTATCGTTTTGTCGCTCAAACATTTCGAAGTTTATGTTCCAGCCTACGGCCCGGTAGTGACGATTTATACGGACCATCATCCCTTGAAATTCCTAAATCAGTTTCACAATCGGAATATGCGGTTGACCAGGTGGTCCCTAATGCTCCAAGAGTATAATCTCAACATTCAGCATATTGCCGGGAGTGAGAACGTGATAGCAGATTGTCTATCAAGGGTTGATGATCCAGGATAGTCGTGCACGGTGTGTGGGTTGAGCAGGAGTAAAATTAGGCTATCATAACGCCGTCCAAAAAGATTATAAAACAATAAAATAAACGAGAATTTTTTTTTAGTTTTGTAAGTCTTTATTGTTGTAGCATGATGCATGCGATATTGTGTTTTATGTATAATTCACACTTCAGTTGTTGTGCACCTTTTGCAATTAGTGGCAGCTTAGGGTAGCAGGTCGGTTGGTTGCCTGTCAGATTTTGATAATGCTTCTAAGGTCGATTATCTAAAGTCTTGGGGGGGCTGTGACGCACCCAGTGCGTGGCAACGTAACCTGATTGTACTCCTTGGTACTCCACTGTACCACCACGGTACCACGCTGTACCATGCTGGCTGCTTATATTGAGTGTGACAACGTATAACTATGTTCTTTGTATCTCTGCAAAGGTCTCGTCATTTGCTAACCAGTGGTGGGTTTTGTTTTAAGCCATGTCGAGACCTTCCATTTAATATGTAGTATCAATAGAGAAGTTGATAGATGAGATGATAGGAATTCAGAGAGAGAGAGTGAGTTAGACTTCAGAGCGAGAGGGTAGCGGTGCGCCACGCTGCCGGGGGGGTGGTTGCCAGACGTATGGACCGGTTGGCAGCCCTGCGCTTATAGCTAGGTGCGACAGGGTTGGTAGTACATGCCGCCTGCCTATGCTGTTTGGGCTGCCCATGTTGTCGTACAGCACATTGCCTGGAGGCTCGCTGTGTGCTCTATGACCAGGTTGCCTAGAACCTTTGAGATTCTAACATCCCTTGCCCTCTCTCCCAATTTCTCACGGTTGCACTCTTTCTCTCTGACGACATTACTCTCATTTCATTCTTCTCTCTATTTAAATGCATAACCTTCCCTTGAGGTCCTAAAGGAGTTTCAGCACTCACCTCTCGTATTACTCTTAGGACAAGCATATATTTACATGTATTAGATTTAAGGGGTTAATGTGAACAGCGATCTTCTTGATGAGGATAGTTGGTGAACGTTCTACATGTTCACGAGTTATATGCCCAGCTCATCATCCAATTTGTGACTAGACTAGTGCCATGTGTAAGAGCCCGACCATGCCCAGGAGTTGTCTGTAGAGGGGTGAGGACTTAGCCCTGATTTGCCTACCGAGCCAGGAGCGAGTGCAGTACCAGAGACTACAGCTCGCTCGTAGTGCCGGTATAGTAGAGTAACGTAATTTATCTGTCCTTGTGTTCTCTGCAGTCTTTTCCTGGGTTCTCGCTTTCGGTGCTGGGACTCGTTGTTCCTGTGACTTGGCCTGCTAGCTAGAACACATGGGGATGATGAGTGGGTTGTATCTTTATTTTACTATGCATTGCAGCTCTCTTTAAGTTTATGTATATAACACTTTACAATACACATTACTCACACACAAGACAACACTATTAATACTTTCATGTATCAATTAACTGCACTGTCGTTTTGCTGCTGTGTCCGGAGTTCCGTTGCGTAGGGCGCATACGGACTCAGAGGGGAGACAGAGTGAGAGAAGCGAAGTAGCCTATGCGGTAGTAGGCTACCGGCGCAGTACTGTTGCCTGCAACCTTTTAGTTATTCCAAGTATAGATTCATTATTACAATAAGTGACTACTGTTTATGTTCCTTCCATGTGTATTATTAGGTATCTACTGGATCATGAACATCTTGTATGCTACATGCTAGTGCATGTTAGTAGGGGACAGTTATTCTAGTGCACGCGCTTTCAAGTAGGCGTGTACATTTGTCATTTAGCTTTTCACTGTCATACCTTTAGCCTGCTTCTATTCTACATTATTAGAGGCTTAATATTAACGTAGTTTCTTGAGTATTGCATTTCTTTAGTAATAACGTAACCTATAAATGTCTGAGGGAGTTTAGCCTCATAGCCTACCCCTGTTGTACACTTTCGCCGAGTTAAGGTACCTCGTTACCATAGACGATAACTCTGTAGGGCGTTGGTGCTTTTGTTGTCTGGAGCATATAGTATTTGGGACTGGAATCGAGCGTGTCGTTGTCACATAAGCCATTTCTGTCCTACGATCAAGAATCCCGAATATGTATTGCCGATCCAGCCGTAACAACATCAAGAACATTACCCGCAATATCCAAAGCTCTTAACTTTCTCGATTTATTCCCTTGGATTACCCACTCACGTGGCAGGAAGTGCCCCTGACAAAGTGGGCTGCGCCACCTCTGGCTTAGTTGGGATCATTTGTACCCATGAATCATCTGGACCGTATAAATGGGGCATAGCTACCTTTCTTAACGGTGCTTTATCTAAAGGGGAGGATTCACATCCGCTACCACCCTTACACTAGAAGTAGTCAGTGCCGCCGAAGCAGGCCTAGTGACCATAGTAGGTGATATAGAGGGAGGGTGCGGAATCTTAGTTAAAGATAGTGCGTTGTTATATGTGCGATTAGTTTGCTTGGGAAACAGATTAACTTGCTCATGTAGTAATGTACACCCTATGTGGTGGATTGTGTTCTTTTATTTAATAATTTTCATTTTAGTAAGCGTTGTTTCCACATAGCGATTTTGATAATTTAATTTGACTTTATATTGTCCTTGTCCCAATTTTGGTTTGTTTGGTTTCCAGGTTTTGCATTTTAATTAAAGCAATGGAAGCGATCAGAGGCCGAACACTTGAATTTGTCATGGAAGCTCCCAGGTCCACTGTAGGAGTCTCCGGCTGTTGGCCAATTTTTTTCGTTAGAGCAGTAGCTAATAACCCATCTATTTCCTCTGCCGTGACAAATTTAGCAGATGAAGAACTAAGAGGAGAATCATTCCTATCCTGTGAGTCTTCTAGAACTGAACCCGACTCTTGCACCTCCATGTCAGAGATTATAGACACCTCATCCTTGTCATCTGGCCCATCATGAGAGGATTCCGCCGAAGCCTGAATCCCATCGTGGTGCTATGTTAAGTCTGGAATGGATGATGGGATCACAGCGTCCCGGTGTACGTCCGCCAGTACCTGTGGCTCCTGAACCAGACGTGGGCCTTCATGCCCTGGTTGGGAATACCGCCACACACCCAGGCCTTGGCCCGAACTCCGTTGAGAGTCAGATACACCATCAACCACTGAGCCCCCACTAGACTCTTCTAAAGAGCGATCACTGCCCACAGAACTCTCTAATTCTAAATTTACAATATCCATTGGTAACCTGTCCACCGGTAACACCCCCACCACAGTCTCTGACACCACTCCCGCCCGATCAGATTGGACACTAGATAAGTCGGGAGTAGAGGCAGAAAGTGAGGCACGAGGCTCCGGCGAACGCTGGGAGGCCTTTCGTTCCTGAGAATCTTTCCTGGAAGATTTGTGGCTGCGGTGTGACTTAGATCTTCCACTAGAACTGCTCTTGGACTTCTCAGATTTATCACTAGAACTGCCCTTGTACTTTTCCTCTTTGCTCTTCTTTCTCGCAGGTGAAGAAGAGTGACTAGGCGGCTGTTGTCTGAGGGGCGACCTGGACCTGGACCGCGCCCGTGACGTGGAGGCTGTCACCGGGGGCGTGGGTTCACGAGGTCTCTTAGATGTGCTAGGGACCAGAGTAAGTACTGTACCCTGCCCAGTCTCTGCCGACTTTCGTACAATTACTCTAGAGGTACGTTTAATAGGGGGGTGCTCAATCAGTAATTTATCCCAAAGAATTACGTTGTCACATTGAAGCGCTTTATGAGCCACTGAGGTAGCATAAGTGGACAACAGCTGCCTGACCTCCCGTAAAGCGACCGCCGCGGGTCTATCATTGTCTCGCAATACTTTAACACTCAATTGAGTACAGAAGGTACAGTTCCCCGTCACCCACAAACCCCTTGAGCGATCTAAACATTTAACACGTCTAATGCAAAGAGTGTGTGCAAAGATAGGGATACCTGAACAGGAGGGTGTAACACACAAAGCAAAAACAGGGTCTATGGTAGCCATGGCAGAGACTGGTGGAAAACGAACCCACCCCCGGGTTTACTCCAGGTTCTCTATAGACCCGCCGGAACTCAGCCCTGGAAAAAAGAAAATTTCCAGGAATTAATGCTCATAAGGCTACACCAACATGATCGAACACAAGTGTTGAATAACCCGCCGGGTAACGAGACGTAATACACAACTATCACGGCTCGCTATGCGGGAGGTTCATAGTTAAAGATTTCAGAATATCTTAACCCTCTCACCACGGATGGGCTCTTGAACGCCCATAAAAAAGCATACAACAGGTACCCGGAAGGTCTCTTAAACACCCATGACGTCACAGCCTGTGAGCTTGCTGTGCGAGGTGTCGGTCCGACGCAAGTAAACAACAGCCGGCTGGACCGACGCTCCGCATCTCCGGCCACAAGAAGGAGAGCGTCGCTTGTTCGTGTGTGCCTGTATGTTGTTGTTAAGTATCGAACAGTAGTGTAAAGTGGCTGTTTTGGCCATAAAGTTATCTCCAATGAAATCATCATCACAGCTCAACCAGTTGACTTAGAGAGCTCTACTTAATGCCATTCTACAGGTAAATAACACAGCTACGCTTGGGGATGCGCAGGAATGCGGGAAGCAGTCTGATTAACGAATATACGGTAGCCTAGCCTAGACGTTTTTCGGCCAAAACACCCGGGTTTCAAGGAATATATATATAATACATAACCGGGGCTGGAGGGTTAACTTGTCCAAAAGATTTATGAATATCCTCTGACATGATATAAAGACCAGCATGGCTTTTATAAATGACGCAGTCTTCCCAGTGGTGTTTGTTAAGTTTACTGGAAAACCCATAAAAAGACGCCGGCCCCCGTATTATCTCGCAGATGAAAAACTGGGAAACCTGTCTAAAATGCTAGATCTGGCTTCTCCCGAAGCGTCCTAGATCGCCGTATGTTGAATGGCGGCGATACTTATCGTATCCCTCAATTGTCTGGTCAACTACACTGAATTGCAAATCAGTTAATCCCACCCTCCCCAGGTGCAACCGCCGGGTGTGAATTTAAGTATAACGTTAACCCAATTAATCCTATCCCCACTTCTTTGCAAAAGATCGCCGGGGAGGAAAGACCAATCAACAAACAGCCTAGTTATACTGGCTTTGCAAAACCGGGAAAAACTAAACTCAACAAGTGTCCGCATGAACACTTAGTTAAATGAGTAAAGCCATCCCGCCGGGAAACACAGAAAGCCTGAACACAGGCACCACCACAGAGACGCAGTCCTGGAGAGCCTCAAGCCACCACTCGGCGGGGGAAACGAGCCTTTTTTTTAACCACGCGTGATTAAAACTGGGCAACCAGCCGGGTTTTCATGGTGTAACCGGGAAAACCCGCCGGAAAAGGCAACCCACCCTGTTCAGATTCAATCTGAACGCACCAAATAGACCGTGGAATTAGCCAAAGCACAACTAACCCAGGACACATAATTAGTTCGTGGAAATAGCCAATACACAACTAATCCAGAACACACAAATAGTCCGTGGAAATAGCCAATACACAACTAAACCAGGACACACATGACACAGTAGTACATATTTATAACATAAATCAATAACACTTGTACATGTGGCAAAGCTACGAGAGGCTGGCTAGGCCTAGGCAGACGGAAATAAAAAGTAATCAAGTCGTAATATAAACAAAAAGCACTGAATTATATCACAACAGGAACCACCGTCAACACACCACTGTAGCAAAAACTTCCCGGCAAAGGGAAGAACTGACTCGGGACCCAGAAAAAACTTCACTAAGTGAAGAAAAATACGCTGGGAACGTCAGAGAAGAAAAAGCTACCTCATCAGAAAGATAAAAGGAAGCATAATAACGCGTAGTGAAAGCCGCCTACATCACAAAGCTAGCTAACCGCGAAAAAGTTCACGCGTCCACCACGGGACCACGAGGGTACACCCGAAATAGATGCCCCAAACACACGACCCAAAATACACTGCACTGCGGGCAACCCGCCCAGGACACCCCTGCTACGCATATCCTAACCTTACTCGATACATCCCGGAGTAAACAAATGAGAAAAAACTCACTAGGGACGCAACAAATGCGGAACTAGCGGAGCGTGGGGAGGCACGTCCGGGTAGGGTGAGCGCAGAGCAGAGAAGGAAGAATGACGCCTGAGTCAGCGTCTGGTCAAAGATCCACACAAGTACATCCACGATTATATGGAAAGCTTATGAATAGTTATTCTTATTTTCTTTTTGTTTTTTATTTGTTACGAAGTTTTTTCGTAGTGAGAACCCAATTTCATAATGACTGAACCATGAGTGAGGTTGCGTGCGCTCATGATGAAGGCTCCTCAATTTTTTATGCTCTTCGCGGTAGATTCAAACTACGGCGGATGAGTGTTTGAAGAGGGTGCCTTATGTAATAGGCATAATCGTCAATGATGGAGGGGCCACTAATAAATATAACTACGCACTATCGTCACGTTCAAGTAATTAGTCAATTCGGGAAGTCCGGGACATTCTGGTAAATTTTAATAAATTCTGCATGAACAAAGAAACTAAAATTATTATTTAAATTTAATATTTAACTAAATTTGACAGATATCAACAACTAGAGATGCGATGGTGATGGGCTGGTCTATCAGAGTGAGAACTGAGCAATCTCTGCCATACCCATAGCTTACTCTGACTGTTCCTTTAACTTATATATTTTCTAGATCTCAAGTGACGGCGTCTCTAACATGGATTGACCTCCCAATCTACCAAGATTGGGAGCCAAAGCGTCACATTTTTCCCTTGCCCCTCAACACTCTCTTCATAATTGCTGAGGGACACAGGACCCTGGGTGGGGCTTTGGTTTCCCGGGCATTTCCGCACCCTCCTCAGCTCCCCGCCATGGAGTGGCTTCGGTCACCCAGGCTTTATTGTGGTCGGCGGGGAGGGTTCTGTGGGGGTGCTCGGTTATGGCCTTGGCCTTGCTCAGGGCCTTGGGGCTGTTTGGCCAGGCAGCTTGGGGAACAACAACAACAACAACAACAACTAGAGATGCGAGGAAAGAAGAATATACAAATTTGAAACAAAGAGTGAAGAGGGCGATACAAGACGCTAAAAGGAAGACAGATGAGGCATATGGGAGAAAGATTAGTGAACAGTTTCTGAATGACAGGAAAGCATACTACAGAGCTGTGAAAGAAGCCAGAGGGAAGAAGACTGAGAGTGTCTCAGGTGGTAGGATGAGGGACATGAATGGGGAAGTGGTAGAGGGTGATGGTGTGGTGAAAGTATGGAAAGATAATTTTAGTAGCTTAGCTGTAAAGAGTAGGGGGAAGGCAAAGATCTCATCCATAGGAATGGAGAGAGGTAGAATAAACAGGGTAGTTGAAAGCCAGATAAGCAGAGAAGAAGTAAAAGAAGCAATCAATAGACTTAAAATGGGCAAAGCTGCTGGAGTAGATAACATCCCAGGTGAAATGCTGAGATATGGAGGAGAAGAAGCTGTTGACATAATGCATAGGTTATGTAAATTAGCATGGGAAAAGGAAAGTGTACCAGAGGACTGGAGGAAAGCAGTGATAGTACCCTTGTACAAGGGGAAGGGTAGTAAAGAAGAGTGTAAGAATTATAGGGGAATTAGCTTGCTTAGCATACCTGGAAAGGTACACGCAAGAGTAGTAACACAGAGGCTACAGAAGATAACGGATGACAAAATAGGCGAGGAACAGGGAGGTTTCAGAAAGGGCAGGGGCTGCGTTGACCAGATAGCCTCAATGCGATTGTTGGTAATGAAGTATCTGGCCAAAAACAGAAAACTCTATGCAGCATTCATGGATTTGGAAAAAACCTACGACAAAGTAGACTGGGAGGGCCTGTGGGATGTGTTAACAGTATATGGTGTGGGAGGAAAGTTGCTAATGGCAGTAAAATCTTTTTATAGGAATGCAATGGCAAATGTGAAGGTAGGGGATAAGTTAAGTGAAAGTTTTGAGGTCAATGTAGGTGTAAGACAGGGATGTGTCATGTCAGCTTGGTTGTTCAATATATACATGGATGGAGTGATTAGGGAATGTAGGGCTGTATCAATGGGTGTGGGAGCTAGACTGGAATCAGAGGGAAGAACATGGAAGATTTTAACATGCCTATATGCGGACGATGCAGTCCTGTTGGCAGAAAATGCTGAAGAACTTCAGAGAGTGGTCACTGACTTTGACAGGGTATGTGAAAAGAGAAAGTTAAAGGTCAATGTAGGGAAATGTAAGGTAATGGTGTTTGAGAGAAGAATGCATGAAACCATAGATTTTAAGGAAAAATATAGAATCAAGAAAGAACACAAGAAAAGTTGTAAAATAAAATTGAAAAATGAAGTACTAGAAGAGGTTGAAAGTTTCAAGTATTTGGGAGCTGTACTATGCAAATATGGTAAAATGGAGAGTGAGATAAAAGAGAGAAAAATGCAAGGGAGAAAAGTGATTGGAGAACTTGATAGTATTCTCAAAGGAAGAATGGTTAGCCAGGAAGTTAAAAAGTCACTGAGAAACAGTGTGCTGCTCCCAACACTCTTGTATGGAAGCGAGACATGGACGGCAAGTGACGAGGACCTCTTCAAACTGAGAGCTGTGGAGATGAGCTTTTTCAGAATGGCAGCTGGCATGAATAGGCTAGATGGGCCAAGTAATAGGGAAGTGTACGAGTCCTTTGGAATGGAAGAGCAGGCTTTGGGCATTGATTGTGGTGTGGTTGAGTGGATAAAGAGAAGTACTTTGAGGTGGTATGGTCATGTTCAGAGAATGGATAAAGACAGAATGCCAAGAAAGATATATGGGAGTCAGGTAAGTGGAACCGCTAGTAGTGGAAGACCACCTATGGTATGGGAAAAGAAAGTGGAAAAATATATTGAAGAAAAACTTCCACGTAGTGGAAGGGGCATTGTGGCACGGGCAAAGGACAAAGTAGCTTGGAGACGTTTCTGTCATGGCCATCCTCTAGTGGGGGTTTCCCAGGGGGAAACAGGGCGTCTGAGATGATGATGATGATCAACAATAGTAAAAAATACAAACAGCTCTCACTAACGATAGTGCTATCGGGTAGGTACCTGTAAGCATAGCATGCCTGGGGAACTGCTTTATGCAGACGATTTAGTCCTAATAGCTGACAATGTGCAAGATGCTGAGGCCAAATTCAGAAGATAGAGAGAGGGCATGGCGAGCAAGGGTTTAAGAGTCAATATTAACAGCCAAGGTTATGCATTGTAGATTGAGACGAGGCAAGGTGCCATCTGCAGTATGTGGAAAGGCTGTGGGCGCTAACTCGATTCGGTGTAGCATATGTCGATGTTGGGTGCACCATGGGAGTAAGCGCTGTAGTAGAATAAAAAGACCCCTGCCGAAGGATGAGTCAGAAATCGAAAAATTTGAGTGCGTAGTGTGCAAGGGCGAGCTTGTGTTAAATGATAATCCTGTGGCTTTGAATTTTGGAAATGAGTCATTGGAGCTGGTGGACAAGTTTTGTTACCTAGGAGATAGCATCTCTGCTGGTGGTGGGGCCGAGGCTGCCACTGTCGCTAGAATTAGATGTGGCTGGGGGAAGTTCAGAGAACTGCTGCCAATCCTGACCATGAAAAGAATGCCTCTCCCCCTGAAGGGAAAGGTGTATGCCTCATATGTTAGAAGTGCAATGATGTATGCTTCAGAAACATGGGCCATTAAAGTAGAGGATGTCAACAGAATGGAACATAATGAGATTAGAATGGTGAGATAGATGTGTGGGGCCAAACTGCAGGATAGAATAACTAATGATGAGCTGAGGAGACGCTTAGGTATAAAGAGTATTAGCGAGGAGATGCGTACAAGTAGACTGGGATGGTATGGGCATGTAGAGAGAATGGATGAACAAAATTGAGTGAAAAGATGCAGGTCTGTGATTGTGGAGGGAGCTGCACCAAGGGATGGACCGAGGAAGACCTGGGATCGGACTATATGTGCCAATCTCGAATCCAAAAACTTGACAAGTGAAGCAGCCCTTAACAGGGTTGCCTGGAACGCCGCCATTAGGACAAGAGACTGAAACTGCACGTATGTGTGGAGCATTCAGTCTTAAAATTTGATGTATGTATGTATGTATGTATACTCGACCAAAAAACAATGTTTCAACTTTGTATACCTATTTGCCTTTAGATTTAGTATATTCAGAACTTTGCTTTATTATAGGCTAGATTTGTACTTTGACAGATTTGTTAAGAATGGTAATTATTTCATAAATGTTTATACATATTTTAATAATGCATCACTTAGCTCTACTCCCACTAGTTCAGTATATTTTGATAGAACTAAACTTACAGATGCCCTTAAATTCCTCCTTTTCAATACTTATGCTAGATTCGGGCCGTACATTTTCAAACGCATATTAGGAATTCCTATGGGTGGAAATGCTAGCCCTTTTATTGCAGATTTATTCTTGTTTGCTTTAGAATTTAAATATATAAAAGACTTAGTTGACAGTAGCAAGAAAAATAACATCCCAGAAAAATTAGCACTTGCTAAATTGTTAAGTAATAATAGTAGACATATTGATGATATTCTTGTTTGCAATTTGTTAAATTTTAATCAAGTTGCTAAACTTATATACTAATCCTAATTCCATCCCCCTCACACAAGGTAACGTAAATGATAAAGTTGAAAATTTTCTTGATATAAATATACAGATTGTTAATGAACAGTGCATACTTAACCCTTCCCGCCCGGGCAGCATTTTAAAATGACACCGCGGCAGATGGCCAGGAGCCCGGGTGTCATTTTAAAATCTGTAAGCTTGAAAGCCTATTAAGCTTGGTTTGAAAGCTGTGCATCCGACGCATGTAAACAAAGCCTGTCTTTGCAACACCGCACCTCCGAAACCAAGAAGGAGACGTCGGATCAATGTTGTTTTTGTATGCTATGACGAAATTTGTGTCTGCAAAGGTCCGATATTGCGAACATCGTATAGAATCTCTCTCCACGGAAATCGTCATCACAACTGAACCAGTTGACCTAGAGAGCTCTACTCAACGCCAGTTTACAGATAAGAAACAGCACTACGTTTAGAGATGTGTGGGAATTCTCTAGCAGTTAAAATAACAAAGATACAGGTAGCCTATTAACCCTCCAGACCCGGAAGGGCTCTTGAACGCCCATAACAAACTCGGCCCGCGCAACCCGGAAGGGCTCTTGAACGCCCATTGCTTGCGTACGTGCTTTCGAATGCCGCGCGTAAATTTTTGGTATCGTGGGAGGGTAGGTGGCGCCACCAGACGTAAACTACGCCACAGCAACAGCATCTACCCCGACGCCATCATGGATAGTACGCCAAATAGTGATTCCGCTGTGTCCGATACCGTGCTCCCTATGACGCCCGCCCTAGTTCGTCGCACCTTACCCCGACGCCATCGCCTAAATGTGTTATCTCCCGGAGGTATTGAGACGACATTGAGACTTTATGAGCGTGCTGATGCACAGCATAATGTTGATGATGAAGGCAGTGATAACTCGGCTAATTATCAGTCGAGTGATTATGGCGATGAGAGTGACAAAGACGAGCAATTCGTGGGATTTGCGAGTGAACATGAGAGTGATGAAGGTGATGTACCAGCTTTTGAGGAAGCTGTTTTACCTGAAGACAGTGAAGTGGAGAGAGTGAGTGAGTGGGAGAGTTCAAGGTCACTCTCCAAGTTTCACGTGAGTGACACGACTCCAAGCCCTTCGCCAGCTAAATCGCCTTTCAAGCTACACTTATATAAGAAGCAAATACTTGAAAAGGTGGCCGCGGCAGCTAGGGAAGAAGCCAAAAGACTTGGTGAGGATGAGGCTGTGAGTGAGGGTGAGCATGGTGACTCATCTCGCCCGCCATTGTCTCCCTTATCTACCCAAGCCACCCAAGATGACCCGGGTGCCCCGCATTCTTCCACACCACCCCCACCACTGCCAAGGGTTGAGGAACCCCCACTTTCGGCCTATTTGCCTCCTAGGTCCCCCGACAGGAGACATACTGCTGCCAAAAAGGGGAAAAGCAGGAAATATGCCAAAAAAGGACAGAAAAGTAAGCGGGCTTTGTTCGAGGCTCCCTCGGCCTCCACCCCTGCCCGCCCCAGCCATACGCCCCCGCAACTTTCCCCACAGTCCTCCCCACCTCTCCTGCCTTCAACATGTGTTCCTGAAGAAGTATTTGAGCTCGCATCACCAATACCTGGGCCTAGTGACAGTGAAGCATTGCTTTCTGTCACTCGTCGCAGGCCAAGGAGCCCAGGACCTCGGGGGGACATAGCCTCACCTGCCACTCCTTCCCCACCTCGCCCACCCGCACGCCGCCCACGCATCACTCCTTCCCCGCCAGATTATGTGGGGGCCACTGATGATGAAGGGCACCACTCAGAAGACCCTGGCCATGATTATGTAGGTCCACCGTCAGGGCAAGATGACTACTCTGACAATGACTACATGGACATGGACGACCCTCAACCCATCTGCTTGGCCCGGCGTCGTGCTGGCCGCCGCCCTCGCCGCCCTAGGGCGCGCGCCTCCCGAGTTGACCGTGGGCGTGCTGGGCCACCAGCTGGAGCTCCTCGTCAGCGTCGACAAGACCCATTCTACGTTTTTCAGTGGCAAGACGTAGTTGACGGGGATAAGTACAACCCTGATGTGCCAGCTTTTGATGAGGTACAGGAGGGTTCAGGCATTACCCCCAATTTTCCCGCAGGCCCCAATGCTCCACCACACAAACTTTTTGAGGCCTTTTTTGATGAAGAGGTGGTAGGGTATGTTACCAAGGAAACAAATAAGCAGCACCAATTCCAGGTCCACTTTTTGGGCAAGGTGACCAAGGGCCACATGAGGCAGTGGACTGACGTGACTCATCACAAGTTCATGGCTCTCACCATGCTAATGCCTCATGTCAAGAAGCATAGGTTGCCTGACTATTGGATCACCAATGATCTCATATCCACCCCTGCCTTCGGGAAATATATGTCTCGCGACCGGTACCTTGATATCCTCGCAGCGCTCCATCTTGTCACCAACACCGACGTCCACCTCCCAGACAAGCTGTGGAAGATTAGGACGTTGTACGAGATGATGCGAGAACGCTTCACCTCCTACTTCAAGCCCTTCTGCAAGGTCGTCATTGACGAGTCTCTTGTGCTGTTCCGGGGAAAAACTCAGCTTCCGGCAGTACATCCCCTCAAAAAGACATCGCTTTGGCATAAAATTCTTTGTGCTGTGCGACTGCCAAACTGGCTATGTCCTGGACTTCCTGGTCTACAGCGGGAAGGAAGGGGACGTGCTTGTGGACCCCCTCATTGGCTTTGGCGGAGCAGTGGTGCAAGCCATGATGGACCGCTATTTCCACAAGAATCACGTCCTCTTCACGGACAATTACTACACGTCCTCCACTCTCTCAAAGTACCTGCTTGAGCGCAAGACGGGGACTGTAGGCACAGTATGAGGGAAAAGGAAGGGCATGCCAACTTTCCCTCCAAAGACCAAAAAAGGTGATGTGTTCAGGAAGAAGTCGGGGCCCATTCTGGCTATCCACTGGCACGACCAGTGGAAGGTCAACCTCCTGAGCACCATCCACAAGGGGGAAATGGTGGAGACTGGCAAGGTGGATCGCCGCACCCAGGCCAGGGTGACCAAGCCCGATGCTGTCCTGGACTATAACATCAACATTAGGCTGGTGGACAAGTCCGACATGCAGATAGGCTTCATTGACTGCCTGCGTACCTCGTGCAGATGGTACAAAAAGTTCTTTCTACACATGGTGGACATGTCCATTCTGAACGCCTACAACATCTACAAGCTTCGGAATGAGAACACACCCAGGAAGTTCAATAGCCTGCGGAGGTTCCAAAAGCAGGTGTTAAGGAGCTCCTGGAGAAGTATGCTACGCCACAGAGGGCAGTGGCACATGCTGGGCCCGCCGCTACTGACCGCTTGCACTGTGCATATTACATGAATATGCACAGGCTTGTTTCCCTGCCTCAGTCAGCATCAGGAAGAACGCAGCAGAAGCGGTGCCATGTCTGCTACAACACCAG
This sequence comes from Lithodes maja, assembly GCA_037953745.1. Taxonomy (NCBI): domain Eukaryota; kingdom Metazoa; phylum Arthropoda; class Malacostraca; order Decapoda; family Lithodidae; genus Lithodes; species Lithodes maja. Next base: position 86,247 of record JBAKBP010005207.1, on the reverse strand, counting down.
GCTGAGGGTGAGGTCAGGTAAAAAGTCCACCCTGGAGTGTGTGGAGTGCAGGGTGGCACTCTGTGCTGAAGGGTGCTTCTTTGATTACCACTCCAAGCAGGAGTTCTAATAATCATAGTGAAAGTGCCAAAGATAATGACAATATGTACAGTATAATTATATACAGGGTGTTCCAGAAATATGTGCCGAAAATCAGGGGATGTATTCCTGACACATAATTGAATGTAAATTACGAAATGACCATATTGGCAATTCTCAATAGTTTTCGAGTTACAGCACCTCCGAGGTCTGCCAGGAATGTGTTTAAATCCAGGGATTGTACAAAATGTCTGAGACAGATGCGAAATTACTTAACGACCGTAAAGTAATACAGCACACAGCAAAGATGACATGTTTGTCAGGAATGTGCCGAAAGCTGTAGAATGTACAGTATGTGATAACCTGAACCTAAGTTAGTAATAAGAATCGTAATGATACGTTTGTGTGTGCAGTATCAGATACTGGAGAGAGAGAGAGAGAGATACATCACGTTGTCCTTGGTAAATGTTTCATTTACACAGAATTTTGAACATTTACTGTAAATGTTATTGTCATACTGGAAATACTGTTTTATTTTGTTAATACATCACGTTGTCCTTGGTAAATGTTTCATTTACACAGAATTTTGAACATTTACTGTAAATGTTATTGTCATACTGGAAATACTGTTTTATTTTGTTAATACATCACGTTGTCCTTGGTAAATGTTTCATTTACAAGCAATTCCCGAAGTGAAACACATTCAAGCAGACCTGTTAGGTGCTGTAACTCGACAACTATTGATATTTGCTTTTATGGTCATTTAGTGATTTACATTCAATTATGTGTCGGGAATACATCCCTGATTTTCGGCACATATTTCTGGAACACCCTGTATATAGGCAAAAAGTGGAAGTAAAACAATTTATAGTTATACAAAAGTCATGTATTATGAGAACATTTATACAAATACAATTACACCATAATAATATGTGAAAGTGACACATATGTATATAATAAGTGACATTCATATGATTACAACCTATAGAAATATATAAATCAGTGAAAAAAGACACAATAAATTGTATATAAGAACACCGTGAACGACCGCAGCAGTGCAAGTACTGGTACTGAGCTGGACACACAGGCATAGTTTGCCTTTTTCCAGAGGATCTACTGTAAGAAACTGTAAGAATATAAAACGTTTACAAAGCATATAACTAAGTGAAAGTGACACAAGACCTAATATTTGATGGCCAAAGTATAATAAACACCTGTGATAACGAATAATCAGTGCCTAATACTGTATAACAATAACCTACCTCAATTACTAATAAAATGTACGGTATCGAGTGAAAATGAGCATTATCAGTGACAGTGACACTCTCTAAAGCATATTTATCAAAGTGAAAGTGACAAGACCCAATACTTGATGGCCAAAGTATAATAAACACCTGTGATAACGAATAATCAGTGCCTAATACTGTATAACAATAACCTACCTCAATTACTAATAAAATGTACGGTATCGAGTGAAAATGAGCATTATCAGTGACAGTGACACTAAAGCATATTTATCAAAGTGAAAGTGACACAAGACCCAATACTTGATGGCCAAAGTATAATAAACACCTGTGATAACGAATAATCAGTGCCTAATATAACAATAACCTAATAATAATAATAAGCATGTTACTTATTTCTCATAAGCGCCAATTTTTCCGAAGAATTCACTAGCGCTCGAAAAGAGAAAGAAAAAAGAACAAAAATCAATGCATCAAAAGAAGGCTTATATACAACACAAATTTAACAATCACTAGCAGTGGCAAAATAGCCTAAACTCTATAGCCATCCGTCATGACACCTCTCTCAAGATCATAGCTTCTCTCAAAGAGAAAAGTCTTAAGTTGTCTCTTGAAGCATTCAACAGAACTCAGTTGTCTCATGGACAGCGGCAACCTGTTATACAACCTCGGAGACATGTAGGAGAATGACCTCTCAAAGAAAGAAGACTGCTGGAAAGCCCTTGGTTCATCAAGACGAAAAGGGTCGTTGTCATGACGCACAACTACACCATGGTGTGCCGGTGGGCGCCTGAGCAGCTCCGCAAGGTACCTAGGCTCACCAAATTTGAGAACCTTAAAAGTCACCAAACACAACTTAAATTCTATTCTTGCTCTTACTGGCAGCCAGTGCAGTTCTATGTGAAGAGATGTAGTAGGAGTTCTAGGTGGAACACCAAAAATTAGTCTTGCGGCCCTGTTAAGAACAGACTGAACTTTCTTCAAAATATAATTTGGAAGACCCACCAACAGGGCATTGCAATAATCAACACGAGAGAAGACCAATGAGTGAACCAACGTCAGGAGGCAACGTCTGGTTATAAACGGCTTCACCAAATAGAGATTTCTGATGTGCAAGTAACAACTTTTAACTATCTGGTTTACATGCTCTTTGAAATCTAATCGGGAGTTCACATATACACCCAGATTTCGAACAGAGTTGGCCGGTCGCAGCTGAGATCCACCCACATTGATGGAGAGGGCACCTACTATATCATCAGCTCTTCTATTTCCTCGGATGATGAGAATATCAGTTTTACCATCATTTAGTTTAAGTTTTCTCGCTCTCATCCACTTCTTGATATCAGACATCAACAATTCCATCTTACTCCGTATATCAACTATATTTGTGATTCTCACATAAATCTGGGTGTCATCTGCATAAAAGTGAAAGGTGACATTATGTGCACGAAGCAGAAGAGACAAACTGCTAATATAAATTATAAATAGGATAGGACCTAAAACTGATCCCTGCGGAACACCATACTGCAGGGGTGTCGAGTCCGAGACCACTTGATTTACCATCACACTCTGGGATCTACCTGACAAGTACGACCCAAGAAGCAAGAGAGCGGAGTCACGCACACCACAATCATAAAGATCACTCAATAACAACTCGTGATCCACTGTGTCAAAAGCCGCAGAGAGATCAAGCAAGACCAATAGTGAGGCCACACCATTGCAAATGTTCTCAACTAGATCATTATGTACTCTAATCAATGCTGTTTCAGTTGAATGATGCTGTCGGTAAGCAGACTGAAAAATTGGGATAGTTTCATTCTGCTGAAGTAGTGGTTGTAATTGGTCAAGTATTGCACGCTCTAATATCTTTGATATGAAGGACAGGTTGGAGACAGGACGATAGTTCAACATGTTCTCAACATCAAGTCCAGGTTTCTTTAGAGTAGGTCGGAGTAGTGCATGCTTTTCAGAATGTGGGAAGCTACCTTCAGAGAAGCACTTATTAATTATTTTGGAAATAAACTCAACTGTGTGATCATAGACTCTTGGTAGCTTGGAAACATTTATGGGATCCAACGGGCAAAATGTTTTATTGAGGTTTCTTATGTAGGACGAGATCATGTCCACCTCTACTGAGTGAAAGGATGAGAGGACATTATTAGGAATGTGTCGGGGTTGGAGTACAACTGAAAGTTCTTCACCAACAGAAGCATCATCCAGTTCCTGTCTTATGCGAGTTATCTTGCCAGCAAAAAATGCCACAAAGTACCTACCTCAATTACTAATAAAATGTACCGTATCGAGTGAAAATGAGCATTATCAGTGACAGTGACACTCTCTAAAGCATATTTATCAAAGTGAAAGTGACACAAGACCTAATACTTGATGACCAAAGTATAATAAACACCTGTGATAACGAAAGAGAGAGAGGTTCTGGAAGTGTTAGTGAATGCCAGGCTGGATGTATGTGGAATGACAGAGACCAAATGGAAAGGTTCAGATGTGAGAGAGTGGGAGTGTGGAATGGGTGTGTGTGCTGGAGTGAGTGAAGGAACAGCGAGAGAAGGTGCATGTTTGTTTGTAAGTAGCAAATGGAAGGAATGTGTAAGAGAGTATGGGTCTGTGGGTTCAAGGATTGTGTGGGTGAGAATGAAAGTAGGAATACAAACGTGGGTGATTGTATGCGTGTATGCCCCGACAGAGGATATACTTGAAAGAAAGAAAGAGTAGTTCTGGATGAATGTGGAGGCGTGCCTGGAGAAGTTTGACAAGAACGAAAGAATATTTCTGATTGGGGATATGAATGGTAAGGTGGGTGATAGGAAAGTTGAGGGAGTGGTGGGAGGGTGGGGGGTACCATCAGAGGTGAATGGGAATGGTAGTGCACTTGTGGACGTATGTGTGGGGAGGAGGCTGTGGATAGCCAACACCTTCGGACACAGAATGATCCACAGGTACACGTGGAAACGGATGTTGACGATGAAGGATAAGACAGTGGTGGAACGGAAGTCATTGATTGATTATGTATGTGTGGATGAACGAATGAAGAAATCTGTGATGGATGCTAGGGTGTATAGGGGTATTGGAGGGGGTCTGTCTGATCATTATGTAGTGGTAGCTAAGGTTAGGATACAAAAGAAGTGGGTGAGGAGAGCGGGAGGGAGGCGAGAGGAGGGTGGAATGGTGAGGAGGGTGGAGAGGTTGCAGGAGGAGGAAGTCAGGGAGGAGTACAGGAGAGCAGTGGAAAGACGACTAGGTGGGTTCGACCTGGAAGTTATGGAGGAAGTGGAGGAGATGAGCAAGGTGTTTAAGGATGAGATATGTGCAGCATGTGAGGAGGTGTGTGGAGTGAGGAGAAGAGGGAGGGGAGTGAAAGGTACAGCATGGTGGACAGAAGAGGTAAGAATAGCTGTGGAAGAAAAGAAGAAAGCATATAGAGAGTGGTTGGGTAGTAGAGGGAATGAAGATTCCGAGAGACAGAAACGAGCGAGGTACGTGGAGAGTAAGAGGGTGGTGAAGAGAGTAGTGAAGGAAAGTAAGAGAAGAGTAGATGAGGAATTTGGAAGGAATCTGAGTGTAAAATGGAGGGAGAGTAAGAAACTGTTCTGGAAAGAAGTCAAGAAAGTTAGGGAAGGTAGCAAGGGAAACAGTAAGGGTGTGAAAGATAAGAATGGGAGAATGCTAGCCGAGAAGCAAGAGAGAGTCGAAAGATGGAGGGAGTACTTCAGTGAGTTGCTAAATGAAAGGAATGAAGAGCCAGCAAACATAGCTGGATATGGTATGGGAGGGAGAAGAAGAGAAGTAGTGGAGGAGGAGGTGGGGATCAGGAGGTCAGAAGTGTGGGAAGCCATGAAAAGAGTGAAGTTGGGGAAAGCACCAGGAACAGATGGAGTGTGTGGGGAAATGTTGAGGTATGGTGGTGAGATAGTGATAGAATGGGTATGGAAAATGTGCAAACTAGCATGGGAGAAGGGGAGTGCACCCGATGACTGGAAGACTGGCATAATAGTCCCCCTATATAAGGGCAAAGGGGAAAGAGGAGTGTGTGGTAACCACCGAGGAATATGTCTTCTAAGCGTAGTAGGGAAGGTATACAGTAGGGTAGTGATTGAGAGAGTGAGAGTGAGAACGGAGAAATGGATAGGCGACGAGCAGGGAGGCTTTAGGAAGGGAAGAGGATGTGTAGATCAGATTTTTACCCTGAATTGTGTTGTGGAGAAGTATCTGGAGAAGAAACAAAAGGTGTATGTTGCCTTTATGGACTTGGAGAAGGCCTATGACAGAGTGGATAGAGAAGGTCTGTGGAAAGTACTTAGAATATACGGAGTAGAGGGCAAGTTGCTGAAAGCAGTGAAGAGCATGTATGAGGGTGCAAAGGCGGCAGTATGTGTGGAGAGTGAGCAGAGCGAGTTCTTTGACCTGAATGTTGGTTTGAAACAGGGGTGTGTGATGTCCCCGTGGTTGTTTACTGTATATATGGATGGAGTTATGAAAGAAATACTATCAAGAGCAGTGGATGTTGGTGTATCGCTGAAAAGGGAGGGAATTGAGTGGAAGCTACCTATACTGCTGTTTGCGGATGATACAGTTCTGATGAGTGATAATGAATGGGAGTTGCAGGGTCTGGTAAATGAGTTTGGAACAGTGTGCGAAAAACGGAATTTGAAGGTAAATACGGGGAAGAGCAAGGTTATGGTCTTCGAAAGGGGTGAAGTCACAGAGTGTGAGGTGAAGCTGAACGGTCAGGCTATGGAGATCGTCAACTCTTTTAAGTATCTGGGCAGTGTGTTGAGTAAAGATGGGACTATGGATGAAGAGGTGCGGGAGAGGGTACAACAGGGGAAGAGGGTTGTAGGAACGCTAAAAGCAGTAACAAGAAATAGGGTGGTCAGTATGGAAGTGAAGAAGTCCTTGCATGACAGTGTGGTAATCCCGACACTGACTTACGGAAGCGAAGCATGGACGTTGGTTGAGAGACTCAGAGTGAGAGCAGTGGAAATGAATTACTTAAGGAGTGCGTGCGGAATTACATGGAGGGATAGACAGACGAATGAGGAAGTAAGAAGGAGGTGTGGTGTGGAGGTAGATGTGCTGGAAAGTGTGAAAAGGAACAACTTGAGATGGTTCGGCCATATGGAACGTATGGAAAGCGAGAGAATGACTAAGAGGGTGTACGAGAGCGAGGTGGAGGGACAGAGGGGGAGAGGTAGACCGAATATGAGGTGGAAGGATGGAGTGAGGAACTACATGAATGAAGGCGGTGCTGGTTGGGGGGAGGGGCGTCGACTGACTGGGGACAGAGGTGCATGGGGGCGGTTCATTCGTGGCCACCCCTTCGGGGATCACGGCGTCAGGCAATAGATAGATAGATAGATAGATAACTAATAATCAGTACCTAATATAACAATAACTTACCTCAATTACTAATAAAATGTACGGTATCGAGTGAAAATGAGCAATATTAGTGACAGTGATACCCTAATAAACATACTTTATATAATTAGCCTCAAAATAACTATAAAAATATCAAATAAACATCACATTCTCAATATCAAACACTAAAATCGTCTAAGGGAGATAAACACTTTGGCGCGACGAGTGGCTAGGTGCGTGGTAGCCGTGGCCGGGGCGACGCATCCGAACGCGGGAAGAATTTGCCGCCGAAAAGCACTCTTCTTCCCGCGCTCACCATTATCCAATCACTGGGGCTAGAGACCTCTACTCAACGGCATTCTACAGATGAAGGTTTGTGGAACATTTTACGTTTTTATTCATAACATTACATGCCATATTTATTGAATTACAGATGAGTTAACATAGCCCAAAGATCGTCAAAACCCCCGGTACCACAGCACAGTCGCGAGCTAGAGTGCCCGGGGCTGGAGGGTTAAAGACGTTTTTCGGCCAGATCGCCCGGATCTCAATAATGTCCTTAGGATAGCGAGCCCGGGCGGGAAGGGTTAACCCTTCCCGGGCTGCCTTACATAAGGACGGAGCTTGTACCCGCGCGATCTGGCTGAAAAACAACAAAAGTAAACTAAGGCTAATCTCGCTTAATATACTACTGTACCTACATTAATGAAACTTGTCAAAATGTCCGCCTTAGCTTGCCGCGTAGAATGGCGTTGAGTAGAGCTCTCTAGCTCAACTGGTTCCTGAGTTATGGCGATGGAAGTGGAGGTAACTTTTGCCACCTATTTACCTCGGCGCGTCCGAACACTCAACCGCGGTCCCGGCTACGACGCCCTGTTGCACTCGTCGACCCACCCGCAATTATGCCGGGAAGCGATTTGAGTTTTGTATTGTTTATTATGCCATTTATTATAGTAATATATTATTTTCACTCAATAAAGTTATTTTCATGAAGTTATTTGTGTCTGTCACTTATTACTTAGTTTTATTATTATTATTATGATTATAGTGCCACTTTCACTGGACTTTGATAATTGATAGTGTCATTTTCACTTTTATGTATTGTTAGGTAAGCTAATAATATATATAGTGTCACTTTCACTTGTTCATATTGTTATGAAGGCACTTATTATTACTTATGCGTGTCTCTTTCACTTATACTTAGTTTTATTATTTTTTAGTGTCACTTTCACTGGACTAGGCTTATTGATAGTGTAATTTTCATGTATTTATTGATATTTATATATATTTTAGTGTCACTTTCACTTGTTCATATTGTTATGAAGGCACTTATTATTACTTATGTGTGTCCTTTTCACTTATACTTAGTTAAATTATTATTCTTAGCCTACATTTGAGTGTCACTTTCACTGTTGTCACTTTCACTTCAAAAGTTTAGGAGTGTGGAAGTCGTTGAAGCAGGTGCCAGCACACAGTCCCACTTGACACTCGAGGCATTCCCAAGTGGTTTTTGTGGCTTTGCGGGGTCTTCTAGTTGTGTGGCTGCACACATGGCACCTCTTCTGCATTCTGGCTCTAGTATTTGGACCCTGGAAAGGAAGGGCGTGGAGCTGGTGCTTCCTGAAAAATTCAGCACACCCCGTTCTGTCCAGCATGCCTGGTCCTTGTAGTGGCCTCCCTGGTGTACCCGCATGTTTAGCCAGGAGCTCAAGTATCACCTGTTTGTGGAACTTCCGCAGGGACTTGTACTTCTTGTCTCCTGGAGTCCTCAGACGGTAGATGTTGTAGGCATTGAGGACCGACATATCTACCGTATGCAGGATAAACTTCTCGTACCACCTGCAAGATGTTCGCAGGCAGTCGATGAAGCCCATCTGCATGTCGGACTTGTCGATGAGGCGCATGTTGATGTTGTAGTCCAGGACAGCAGCTGGTTTCTGGACGGGGTTCTTCGTTTCTTCGTTCTTCGGTCCACCTTCCCTGTGGCGACCATCTCGGCTTTGTGGCATGTGGTGAGGAGGTTGACCTTCCGCTGGTCATGCCAGTGGATGGAGAGGATGGGGCCACTCTTCTTGTGGAAGACGTCCGTCTTCTTCGTCTTTGTTAGGTAGGCTGGCATGCCCTTCCTCTTGGCCTTGACTGTGCCGACAGTTCCGGTGTTGCGGTCATGGAGGTACTTGGCCAGGATAGGCGACGTGTAGTAGTTATCGGTGTAGAGGATGTGGTTTTTATAGAAGTACCTCTCCATCATCTTCTTTACTACAGCGCCGCCAAAACCAATGAGGGGGTCAGTCTCAATTTCGCCACCACTGCCACTGTAGACTATAAAGTCCAGCACATATCCCGTCTTGCAGTCGCAGAGGACGAAGAGCTTGATGCCGAAGCGGTGTCTCTTGGACGGGATATACTGCCTGAAATGCAGCCTTCCACGGGACAGGACCAGAGACTCATCCAGGCACATCTTCTGGAATGGAATCAGGTAGGTGGAAAAGCGATGACGTGTCATGTCATACAGCTTCCTGATCTTCCATAATGGGCCGGGAAAGTGGAGTGCAATGTTGTTTGTCAGGTGGAGATAGGAGAGGATGTCGAAGTACCTATCCCTGGACATGTACTTGCCAAATGCTGGAGTCGTTATGAGGTCGCCAGTGATCCAGTAGTCGGCCAGAACGTGCTTCTTTATATGTGTCATCAGCATTGTGAGTGCCAAGAACACAAAAAGTTCTGCCACAGTGACAGCTCCCCATGCCACCATCTTGACATTGGTCTTCCTCCCAAGAAAGTTGGCACAGATAGCATGGTGGTTATTTGTCTCTTCGACGAGGTATTCCATGACTTCATTGTCATAGAAGCCACAGAAAAGTTCAATGGGGGTAGCATCTGGGCCACAGGGATATGCTGGTGACACCCCGGAACCAACCTGTACCTCGTCAAAGGCAGGACAATCTGGCTCAAAATCCGCCCCATCTGTCCACACAAACAGGTCGGATGCTCGAACATGTGCAGCTGCAGCAGGCACACGCCCTTGGCCACGCGGACGCCCTGCACGCCCACGCCCACACCCGGGGGCATCGGCGTCGGCAGGCTGACCACGTCCATGACCTCGCCCTCTAACTCGTCTTGTCGGGACTTCCTCTTCCTCCTCCTCCTCCTCAGGCGATGTCAGGTCATCTGGGGCAATGTTGGGGTCATCAGCATCCTCTTCAGGAGACAATTCGGGTGAAGAAGTGAGCGTGGGGCGCGAGAGGCTGCGGGAGGTTCAACAATGGGAGCCTCAGCCTCGGGAGTTGGGCTCCTTTTGCGGCGAGCCGAGGGCTTCTCCGCATCAAATAATGCTCTGCGGTGTGTTGAGGGCTGTGGTACACCACTAATACCACTTGTAGAGGCCCTTTGGTCATCCTGAGGGAGTGATGAAGCCGAGGGCTGTGGGTGACCGACGCGGCGTCCCGGGTCAAGGCGTCGGGACAAAGGAATGCGGGTGGTTACTAGACCAGGGTCGGCGTCACTATCACTGTCATCCGCTTCCCTAGCCTTTTCTGCTGCTGCCCTGTGTGGTTTTTTAGCTGCACTTTTCACCAAAGATTGTTTATAGAAATATTTGCCCACTTTCAAGGGCGTACGGGCAGGCAAAGGGGAAGATCCTGGGCTAGGGCTAGGCCTAGACTGACCTACAAAACATGGCGAAGGGGTAGGCCTAGGCTCTAGCACACTTGGAAGTTCAATAGCACCTTCCTGAACCACTTCCACATCAGGATCATCACTAGTGTCTCCTGTTACGACCGGGCACTCGGGTACACTAGGGCTCTTACACAGGACTCGAGTATGGCTCGCTGCCACAACGGAAACACACGATCCCAACCCCAGAGTACTGCCAGCCGAACAAAAAACGCCACTACCCTCCAGAGTTCTATCTGCTATAACGGGGTATACAAGAACTCGGTACTAGCGTTTCACACAACAGACTAATAACAAGACGGGAGTTATCTAGTCTGGTCAACAATCAAACAAAGAAGAAAGTACTACAACACTAAAGAATAGTGTTGGCCGAAGCCGAAGTAATCCACCCTTGAACTAAGAACTTAAGAAGTCCTCCACCCTCTACTTCGGATCGGCACTATTACGTTACGTTAAACAATAGTCCTCGAGCATCAAGCAAGGAATCTTCTGATAAGTTAGATGCTTCTCGAATACTCATAAGAAGTAAGTATCGGATTTTGAACAGCAATTTAATGAATAACTCACTGGTAATTAAAGGCTTTAAATTGACATAAGAAGAATTATAAGAATAAGCAATAGGATATGGCAAACATTAAGAAGAAGTACTCCGACAATGCACTGGCAATAGCCTACTAAGATTGTGCTCGTGGGCCACTAATCTCTGAAGTAGCTAAGCGTGCCCCACATGAAATCAATAGTGCTTAAACAATAATAAACATAAGGAGAAGCTTCAATACTATACTGTATCTGCTGGTCGAGCAAAGTCTAGCTGGGATATCTAAGGTTAAGAGACAATGGCTGAGCAAGCGGCTCGTAGCCTAGCGAGGTCCTTAAGACTGTGCGGCCAAATTACGGTAATTGACGGGATGCTCTCTTGAGAGATCCAGATCACTAGTATCTGGTTCTCTCCTGGCGATCCTCTCAAAGTCAAGCAAATGAGATAGCACAGTGTTGGGTGGCACAGGCAAAAGCCCTCACTCGCAACACAGTGCTAAACTCCCACGGTACACAATCAAAAAGACCCCCTAGGCTTCCCACGTCTCCGTTGCAATTGTGCTGGTTCAACCAACCTAGCACTCATAGGAAATCACAACTCGAGGAACCCTATCCCAGTCTAGCATTACCTAAACCAGCAGAAAACAGGAACATGAATAATAGTACACAGGGAAATACATATACGAGTGCAACAAACATCAATCAATCCTATTCTAGTTAACCCTTCCAAAAATAGGCTATCTAACAGGCACTTATCTCGTGAGAACTCAAGCGATAATACTTTGGCTGACTAAATCTGCACCAAAGGGGTCATTGGTTAAAAAGGGACGAGAAGAGAAGAAAATAGGCTGTTCAGAGAGTAGAGAAAGTTCACATCAGTCGGAAGAATATCGATAGTTGCAAGGGATATGAGAGGTCGCTTTGCCTGATGAGTTCTGAAGCATGGTGGCAAAAACCTCTCTTTTTATACTCGGCCCTCTAGCGGCATATCTCAAACTACTTAAGGACCGCCCACTGGCAATCATGACGTCATATGCTCTCTCAATCTGGGATTGACAAAGAACTTCCCACGCGCTGAAAGGGAGGAAGGGAGGAGGAAGGAGGGAATTAGGCCTACCGGCCCGCGTGGCGTACTCACTGATCCCCGTTACGTAACTCTCTCTCTCATCATTGTATATAAGTCCCACACACAATACTTATATCTAATGATATAAAATAGAACTCGTTGACTTAGAAGAAAACAAAATACATAATGATAATACTTATAGTACAACGGTTCACATAAACTGAGTTAGGAAACTCTACACAGACTACAGCCAAAGTTCCTGCCCTGACGATCCTAGCGAGAGTGGGGCCTGACTGGGCGTTCTGTACAGCATGCTCATACTCGACATGCGTCACACCTCCCCCAAGATTTTACTTGCTCAACCCTGAGCTAAAATCTGATATACAGAACCCCATCAAACCCCTCACACCCAGCGACCGCATGGCACTAAAACAACGCTGAGTTTATCACTAAAACACATCTTATAAAAAAAAAAATTCACATTTCATAACTCCTCCCAACAATAGTAAAAGACACAATATCATGCTCCCAGAGCGAGCTTACAGCAGCTCAGCCGTTTGATAGTTCGTGGACTACTCAAACCTTATAGGCTATGACAAACTTATACAATTATCTTCATCAAAAAGAAAGAGTTTTTATATGATTTTTATATTTTAATATGTTTTTTTCCGGCTGCACTATAAGGGCAGCCTATTTTCTTCTATACCAAACGCTCAACAATCCTGCTTTACGACCCAATACGCTGGGCTACAACCGCGAGCCAACAAGCACCAAGCGCAAAATACTACTCAAACCAAAGCAGGAGGCTACCCGTGTGTCAATTTACCCAGGATCATATACCCCTGAACGACCACATGCAACCTCGTTGTCACAACCGGCAATATGGCTTATGTCCAGGTTATATACCAATAACCTTAGTGACCACCTGGTCAGCCTCATATTCCGATTGTGAAACTGGTCCAAGATCTCGAGAGGGCAATGATCTGGGTAAACTACACCGACCGGACCATAGGCTGGAACATAGATCTCGAAATGCCCCAGCGCATCATCGTCCTTTTCACTTTCATTCATCAGGCTCTGACACGTTGCTGGTGCATTCTTAAGTCCGTCAGGCACAACATTGCACTGGTAGGTACTCCCGTCCACAACAAAACCACATACCTCTTTAGCACGCTCGGACAAAGTTACAAGCAACGACCACTCACGACATTCCTTATCCCTCAGATCCTTTGTCCAAACGTAATCCAGCTCTGCTTGCACCATAGGCTGTCGAGCAGGATTTATACGGCAGGGAATTAAACTGAGCCTTGCACTATCTCCAGCCTGCATGTCGGATTCTACCCCGTACCTCAGGCCTGGAGAAGCAACAAACATGCGAAAGTACTGCCATAGCCTAGTAAATAACTGCCTTGCACTGTCTCCACGAACAACATGCCTTGTGCCCTCCCACAACCCAGCCGAGACCGCAGCTTCTAACCTGTAGTCTCCCTCCTTCTCCACCTTCGTCCCTAGAACAGCCAGGTCATGAGAGGGACAATCAGTACCACCTGTGCAGTCACTCCCACAGTTCATTATAGCTAAGGCTTCCCCGCCGATACCGTACATGCGCACCCCCACATTCCTTGTGACGACATCTGCCTGCGCAGCATCACCGCTTTTAGCGACATGGCCAGATACAGTCGGTCTGTGGTAGGGCTGTTGCATTAGACTAGAGCAGCATTGGGAGGCTATGTGACGACCGGGCACTGCGATACCACAGCCGACCCTACCAATCTGCTCAATGTCCTCCTTTTGACCACCACCCTTGGCAGCCATGGGTCGACCCTGACCTGGCAACCATGCCAAGGCCTCGTCGCCCACCTTAAACCACCGAAACAACGAGGCTAACGGTCTTTTAACAGTCACATGACCTGCCTGCGGAACATCTCGCACCGCCCGAGTTGTGAGACTCAGGGGCTCGGCACGACCAGTGGGGTATGAACCGAGCTGGTGCTGGAGTGCTGCACACTGCTGCTCAGGCAGGTGCTCTAGCACTTCCACAGCCACCAGACTCGTGTCCCCCGCCCACTGCTTCGCCGAGACATGACAATCCCTACTCTCCTCCACCTGTGCCCTACTGCCCCCCTCTCCTTCTCCACCTTGGCCGCGGCAGACCAACGCAGGGACAGTAGGCTGCGCAGGTGGTTGCCTCACAAACTCCTCCAACAGGTTCACATGACATGCTTCCCCGTCCTCGTGTTTAATCTCGACAGCACCATTACCACACTTCTGAACTTCCGGATCCTCCAACTGCAGTTTACAAATATCTGAGGGAACCAACCTGTCTAGATGCTTCCGAAGCAACCCAAGTCCTTCCCCAATATCAAACTGAGCAACCCTTTTTTCTCTCCGTGTGCAACGTTGCTGCCCCGGAGTCTCTTCCGGCCCTACCTCCTCACTAACTGTGACAGGTCCTGGGGCCTCTCCAGACTCCAACATAGGTGCCAATACTAAATCACCCAGGAGAGCCGCCGAGTCAAAACTCTTAAAACCAACTCCAGCTTTAGCCTCCTCCTGTTGATCGTTCCTCTGCTGGTCTGAAGACGGAGGACTAGGCTGTGACACTTTAGCTGCCCGAGCTCGGGTGACAGCACACGTCATGGGTTGTGCCTGGCACCGCTCGACACACTCTTGTTCTCCCCCACTCACGTCGGCCGACCTCTCGGCAACGACTAAGGGTAGAACCTCAGAAGCGGGCATTGCAAAGTCGTTGCCGAGAAGAAGGTCGACGCCCTCCACTGGCAGTTTCTCCACAATCCCAACATCCAATTCACGTGCCACACCATCCACCTCCAACTCCAACCGCACCAGCGGGTATGACCGAGTTGCATTAATACCCTGCACCACTACCACCCGAGCCGCATTTATAGGGTAGCCAGTCAAATTGTTCATCAGAGTCTGGGAAGCACCTGTATCACGCAAGACCTCTACTCCATGCTTGCGCCCCGCCCACATCACGCAACCCCGTCCTCTATGGTCGCAAAAAACATCCTGAGCAGGGTTCGAGCCTCTCAGGTGTTTCTGCATTGGCTGTGCCTCAGCCTCTGACGAACTGCCCCGGGCAAACTCAGAAGACTTCGGAGACACACCAATGTTGCAGGCCAAAGACACAGCTGCTGTAGGTGGTTTGCTAGGACAGACTCTTGCAAAGTGCCCCTTTTCATGACAAAGATAACACTCCAACTCCCCTCTGGGCTTCCCTTGGTACTGGGAAGGGCCCGGCCCCTTCTTAAATGGGACGGTGTTAGTCTTGTGGTCAGTCTTGGTATCATAGCTCTTGTACTTGTTTGCATAATGTATATCACTAACTCGGGGGGGTGGGGTGTCACGCCCCTTGTTACCTGCCTCACTACGCTGGGCAGACCCGCACCCACGAATTAGTGATAGCCGGAGGTCAGCCATCTCAGCTGCCTCCTGTAGAGTTTTAGGGTTCTTTTCTTTAATAGTTAAAGTCATATCTGCACCAGTACACTTATAAAACTGCTCGAGCAGAAACAGCTCAGTCAACTGTTCGGCCGTCTCAGCTTTCTCAGAACGTGTCCAGTTAGCAAGTGCATCTTTTAAGTCCCGGGCATGTTCAAGAAAGGTCGCCTCCCTAGTCTTCGTAACACCCCGAAACTTCAATCGATATGTTTCTGGTTGCAACTCGTATGCCCGTAGGACAGCTCTCTTCAATTCTGGGTAGTCAATGCAAGACTCTAAAGGCAGTGCATCATAAGCCTTCAGACCCTTACCCGTAAGTCTTGAGGAGACCAGAGCTGCCCACTTCTCTTCAGGCCAATTATGCTCCCTACACTTCTTCTCAAAACGATTAAAAAATTCTGTGACTTCATTTTCACTAAATGCCGGCACCAATTTGACTAAGTGGGACAAGGACTGTTCTCTTACTTGGCCCTCACGGCCCATCCGAGTCCCTGTCGACTCTGCACGAGTCTTATCTAAATCTATTTGAGCACAATATTTCTCTGAGTCATACCTAAGCTCAGCCTCATGCCTCCTAGTCTCAGCCTCAATCTCATGCCTCCTAGTCTCATTCTCCTGCTTCCTAGCCTCACTCTCCTGCCTCCTGGTCTCAGCCTCAGCCTCAATTTTAGCAAGCTCAAGTCTAAATATCATATCTGGAGACAGGCAGGAAGAGGGAGCTGCCACTACTGAAGGAGGGGGGGCAAGAACTGGGGAACCACCATACGCACCGCCCGAGGGCACTCCAATCTTCCAATTCTCATCCCTCTGTGGGAGGGTGCTAACCTCCGGTACTTGAGTGGACGGCACTGTGGGAGTCGAGTGAGAGGGGATCTGGGGAGGAACCCCCCCAAACGCCCTCTCCTCCGAAACCCCATGTCGCCCACGCAACACCCAGGAAATCAGCTCCCCCTTGGACATCCCTCCTACATTGGATAGACCCAAAACCTTGGCTATCAGGTGCAAGCCATAAATATTCACCCCAGTCAACCTCTCCTCCGTCACGTGGTACCGCTTACTCACAAAAACTCTAGCATCCTCCTCACTGATTACTAACGGCACCTCTTCAACTGGCATCTCTCGCTCCTCGTCAATACTAGGGCACGACATACTGAAGTTCACAAAAAATTCTCGAGACAAAAGTGTTAAACTCCCTTATGTAAGCACTAATTACTAAATTAACTGGAGTCTCTTAAATGCTCTCCTAATTGCCTTACAAAAAAAAAATATTCTTCAATATGTACGCTAAAGTACGAACAAACAAATGTTGTACAACTCTGCAAAAAATTATACTGTTCACAAAATCCTAAGCAAGGTCGCCATTTGTTACGACCGGGCACTCGGGTACACTAGGGCTCTTACACAGGACTCGAGTATGGCTCGCTGCCACAACGGAAACACACGATCCCAACCCCAGAGTACTGCCAGCCGAACAAAAAACGCCACTACCCTCCAGAGTTCTATCTGCTATAACGGGGTATACAAGAACTCGGTACTAGCGTTTCACACAACAGACTAATAACAAGACGGGAGTTATCTAGTCTGGTCAACAATCAAACAAAGAAGAAAGTACTACAACACTAAAGAATAGTGTTGGCCGAAGCCGAAGTAATCCACCCTTGAACTAAGAACTTAAGAAGTCCTCCACCCTCTACTTCGGATCGGCACTATTACGTTACGTTAAACAATAGTCCTCGAGCATCAAGCAAGGAATCTTCTGATAAGTTAGATGCTTCTCGAATACTCATAAGAAGTAAGTATCGGATTTTGAACAGCAATTTAATGAATAACTCACTGGTAATTAAAGGCTTTAAATTGACATAAGAAGAATTATAAGAATAAGCAATAGGATATGGCAAACATTAAGAAGAAGTACTCCGACAATGCACTGGCAATAGCCTACTAAGATTGTGCTCGTGGGCCACTAATCTCTGAAGTAGCTAAGCGTGCCCCACATGAAATCAATAGTGCTTAAACAATAATAAACATAAGGAGAAGCTTCAATACTATACTGTATCTGCTGGTCGAGCAAAGTCTAGCTGGGATATCTAAGGTTAAGAGACAATGGCTGAGCAAGCGGCTCGTAGCCTAGCGAGGTCCTTAAGACTGTGCGGCCAAATTACGGTAATTGACGGGATGCTCTCTTGAGAGATCCAGATCACTAGTATCTGGTTCTCTCCTGGCGATCCTCTCAAAGTCAAGCAAATGAGATAGCACAGTGTTGGGTGGCACAGGCAAAAGCCCTCACTCGCAACACAGTGCTAAACTCCCACGGTACACAATCAAAAAGACCCCCTAGGCTTCCCACGTCTCCGTTGCAATTGTGCTGGTTCAACCAACCTAGCACTCATAGGAAATCACAACTCGAGGAACCCTATCCCAGTCTAGCATTACCTAAACCAGCAGAAAACAGGAACATGAATAATAGTACACAGGGAAATACATATACGAGTGCAACAAACATCAATCAATCCTATTCTAGTTAACCCTTCCAAAAATAGGCTATCTAACAGGCACTTATCTCGTGAGAACTCAAGCGATAATACTTTGGCTGACTAAATCTGCACCAAAGGGGTCATTGGTTAAAAAGGGACGAGAAGAGAAGAAAATAGGCTGTTCAGAGAGTAGAGAAAGTTCACATCAGTCGGAAGAATATCGATAGTTGCAAGGGATATGAGAGGTCGCTTTGCCTGATGAGTTCTGAAGCATGGTGGCAAAAACCTCTCTTTTTATACTCGGCCCTCTAGCGGCATATCTCAAACTACTTAAGGACCGCCCACTGGCAATCATGACGTCATATGCTCTCTCAATCTGGGATTGACAAAGAACTTCCCACGCGCTGAAAGGGAGGAAGGGAGGAGGAAGGAGGGAATTAGGCCTACCGGCCCGCGTGGCGTACTCACTGATCCCCGTTACGTAACTCTCTCTCTCATCATTGTATATAAGTCCCACACACAATACTTATATCTAATGATATAAAATAGAACTCGTTGACTTAGAAGAAAACAAAATACATAATGATAATACTTATAGTACAACGGTTCACATAAACTGAGTTAGGAAACTCTACACAGACTACAGCCAAAGTTCCTGCCCTGACGATCCTAGCGAGAGTGGGGCCTGACTGGGCGTTCTGTACAGCATGCTCATACTCGACATGCGTCACACTCCCCCCTCAAATACATCTACATTGTCGTCCTCTCCAAAGCCAATGAAATCGTCAACTTCGCTTCCACTTCTAATAAATCTTTCTTTGTCCACCAAGCTTTCGCCACTGCTCACATCAATGTTAAAAAGTTCTCGCTGTATAGCACTTTCACTCAACAAACATTTCACTTTCTTCACTTTCTTTCGTTGAGCTTTCTTCTCGGTTGGAACAGGCGTCGAAGTTGCGAGCGGGGTAGCAGTGGGGCGCGCGGGAGGTTGCACAGAATCGGACGCATCGGAATTCATGATTTCACTATAACTCGCTATGGCGACCACGTTGGAACTAATAACGGTAGTAGTTGAGGCTTGTTGGCACTGCGATCGCCCCTGCAAAGTAAATTTTGGCCGCGCGAATTTCAAAGCACGCTTTCAAGCGCAGGGCTGTTATAAGGACACCCGGGGTCCGGCCCACCTGCCGCGCCGTCCTGTTATAAGGACACCCGAGCTGGAAGGGTTAAAGTATATCACAAAGTTGATGATTTTAATTTTAACGTAATAAACTTTCCTTTCCCTAGTATAGTAGTAATATTGATAATAAAATAACTTATAATTGTTTTTATTCCCAGTTAATAAGATTTTGTAAAATTTGCACTAAAGTAGATGACTTTTGGACTAGAGCTAGGTTACTATACAGACTCTTAGTAGACAGAGGTTTTGAGACAAGTAAATTGTTACATACATTTTTATCTTTTTAAGGTCAATTATTGTGACTGTATTCTAAAATTTGTCATCAATAATTTTAATCAAGCATTTTTAACTTAAAATTAAAATGTAAAACTTGCAAACTAAACAAACCAAAATTGGGACAAGGACAATATAAAGTCAAATTAAATTATCAAAATCGCTATGTGGAAACAACGCTTACTAAAATGAAAACTATTAAATAAAAGAACACAATCCACCACATAGGGTGTACATTACTATATGAGCAAGTTAATCTGTTTCCCAAGCAAACTAATCGCACATATAACAACGCACTATCGTCACGTTAAAGGAAGTAGTCAAGTTTGGGAAGTCCGGGACGTTTCTTGTATAACCTCTGTTTACTTTTTTTCTATATATATATCAATTGTTTATCTTTTTCTATTATTATTATTATTGATTTTTAAAATTAATTGTTCTTGTTAAAAGAGTACTCTTTGTTTAACCCTTCCTGCCCGGGCAGCCTTTCTAAATGACAGCACCGAGAGCCCGGGGGATATGGCCGAAAAACGTTGTAATAGGCTAGCCGTAACTTTGTTATTTTAACTGCTAGATAATTCACACACATCTCAAAATGTAGTCCTGTTTCATATCTGTAAACTGGCATTGAGTAGAGCTCTCTAGGTCAACTGGTTCAGTTGTGATCACGATTTCCGTGGAGAGAGATTCGATGCGGTGTTAGCAATATCGGACATTTGCAGACACTAATCTCGTCATAGCATACAACAACAACATTGATCCGACGTCTCCTTCTTGTTTTCGGAGGTGCGGTGTCGCAAAGACAGGCTTTGTTTACATGCGTCAGACGCACGGCTTTCAAAACACGCTTAATAGGCTTTCAGGCTTACGGATTTTAAAATGACACCTGGGCTCCTTCCCATCTGCCGCGGTGTCATTTTAAAATGACAACCGGGCAGGAAGGGTTAAATCTGTTGTTGCTTCTTCATATTTTGTAATTATTTTTCTTTATTATATTGTATCTATTCATTGTCGATAGTATCATTTGCTTGCTTTTGCGATTTCCTTAGTTTATTTGTAAGATAAATGAAGGTTATTTGTAGGGTAGTAATTGTTAGGGATCACTTGAGGCATGCTATGCTTACAGGTACCTACCCGATAGCACTATCGTTAGTGAGTGTTATTTGTATTTTTTGCTATTGTTAATGTCTTGTCGGGTTGCAAATTTAATTTTAATAGAACATTTTAATACTAATTGTAGTTTCTTTATTTATGCAGAGTTTAGTAAAAAAAAAATGCCAGAACGTCCCGGACTTCCCAAATCGACTAATTCCTTGAACGTGACGATAGTGCGTTGTTATGTGTGCGATTAGTTTGCTTGGGAAACAGATAAACTTGCTCATGTAGTAATGTACACCCTATGTGGTGGATTGTGTTCTTTTATTTCATAAATTTTATTTTAGTGAGCGTTGTTTCCACATAGCGATTTTGATTAGTTATTTTGCCTTTATATTGTCTTTGTCCGAATTTTGGTTTGTTTAGTTTGCAAGTTTTACATTTTAATTTACAGCAACGCTCTAAACATTCTGGAAGTGGGTCGAAATCTTATGATAATACCTGACAGACGTATGTTTCACCTGATTCATTCCGTTCACACTAGATTATTTACATCTCACCAGTGTAAAGTATAGGTTTGACTCCTGTAAGGAGATAAAGAAAACCTAATATTTAGTAGTGGCCCCGTAATCATCGACGAACATGCCTATTACATAAGGCATCCTCTTCAAACACTAATCCGCCGTAGTTTGAATCTACCGCGCAGAGCATTTAAAATCTGAGGAGCCTTCATCATGAGCGCACGCGACCTCACTCATGGCTTCAGTCATTATGAATTGGGTTCTCACTACGAAAAAATCTTCGTAAAAAAGAAAAACAAAATAAGAATAACTATCCAATAAGCTTTCCATCATATCGTAGGTGTACTTGTGTGGATCTTTGACCAGACGCTGATTCAGGCGTCATTCTTCCTTCACTGACATATCAAGTAAACCAAAATCCTTAACCCGGGAGCTGCAGGGAGACTCATAAGAGTTCCCCCGGCGGACTGCGGGGAGACTCTTAAGAGCAGAGCTTTTGAACGCGTACCAAAACCGCGCGTTTATAGCCAGGCGGCTGAAAATTGGTGTGGGTATAGTACTACATGTCAACTCTCGACACCACCCTGCAAAACGCTCGCCCCGCACTTGTGCAAGCACCACCGCGCCACTAACCACGCACTAGTCATGGAGCCCACACGTCCTTCACGCTCGCTCCCTGATGACACAACCAGCCCTCCTTCTGGTGGTGTTAGCCGCCGTGGAAGGCAGAGGGTGGCTGCTAAAGACCCTAGCTACCAGTACGACACGCCCTACAGCTCGGAGGACGAAACACCTGCACCCAAAGCACGAAAAACACGTGCAAGCACGAGAAAGGTACAGAGGTCATTGGTGTTTCGGGACACTGCCACCACGACCCAGGCCACTACAACAACCACTACCACCACCACTGCCACCACTGCCACCCCTGCCACCGGTACCAGCGACGCAGGAGGCCGCCCTAGGGCTGCAGAACCTGCGGGGGCAGGAAAAATTAAAGGCACGGGCGTAGGGAAGAGAACCCGTACGCCAGCCACAGTGCCCCTACCACCACCACCACCAGCCGCCCCTGGCCCGGCTGCCCCTGCCGCCCCTGCTGCCCCTGCCACCCCTGCCACCGGTACCAGCGACCCAGGAGGCCGCCCTAGGGCTGCAGAACCTGCGGGGGCAGGAAAAATTAAAGGCACGGGCGTAGGGAAGAGAACCCGTACGCCAGCCACAGTGCCCCTACCACCACCACCACCACCACCACCACCACCACCACCAGCCGCCCCTGCTGCCCCTGCCGCCCCTGCCCCCCCTGCCCAAGGAACAGGGAAGGGGAAGGGGAAAGGGAGAGGGAAAGCGACTGCTGGCCCTGCTGGCCCTGGTGTCCCTGCCGGCCCTGCTGCCCCTGTTGCCCCTGCTGCCCATGCCGCCCCTGCCCAAGGAACAGAGAGAAGGGCGACAGGCACCACCATCATCTTGCCATCAAGGCCACGCACCACTGCTGCCCCTGCCGCTGCCCCTGCCACCGCCTCTGCTGTCCCTGTCCATAAGACTCCCGCACGTGCAAAAGTGACCCGGAAAACTCTGACACCATCAAAGTATGCCGCCCTGCTGTTTGATGGTGATTCGCAGGACATTGGCAGCCCAGGTTTCGACGACGAAGCCCTAGCACGGGACCAAGGGTGGGGGGATTTGGGAAGTGGACAGTGGGAGTGAGTCCGACGTCGGTGACGAAAATGAGGAAGGGCATCGTCTGTCAAGTGAAGAGGAGGGTGATGATGATGAAGTGCTGTATCGCGACCATGGAAGCGATATTTCAGACGATGAAGCAGACGCAGACGACATTCCGATCCCTGAGCTGCCTTCGTTCGATTGGTCTGACGGGGTCAATTTTGTACCTGACGTGCCCCAGTTCAATCCTGGGACGTCAGGAACAACTGACGACTGGCCCTGTGACGATCAAGCGAACGAAAGCGACTTCTTCCTCGCTTTTTTCGACATGGAGGTAATGACTTACATCGTTGCCCAAACAAACGCCTACTACAGGTGGGTGTTTGGCAGATTGGACGTCCTTTCTCCAAAAGCGAGAATACGAGGCTGGGTGGATACGACTGTGGAAGAATTTATGACGTTCTTTGCCTTGTTGTTCCTCATGCCTCTGATCAAGAAGCATGTGTTGCAACACTATTGGAAGCACGACCCTCTCATCGCCACCCCAACTTTCAATAAGTTCATGACTCGTGACAGATTTTTGTTGCTGCTAAGATTTATGCACTTTGCAGACAACGAAAATCCTAACAGGATTGACAGGATATGGAAAGTTCGGGATGTGTTCACCATGTTGTTGGAGAGGTATAGGAAATACTTTTACCCCTTCCTCAATTTGGTGATTGATGAGTCGCTCGTGCTCTTCAAAGGACGTCTTGTTTTCAAGCAGTATATCCCCTTGAAAAGGCATAGGTTCGGAATCAAGCTCTTCGTTTTGTGTGACTGCGAAACTGGAATAGTGCTTGACATGATCGTGTACACAGGCACTGACATTGACATACCGAAAGCCGCTGCCAATGACCCCATGGGCATGTCAGGTGCCATCGTCAGGAAAATGTTGGCACCTTACCTGGGCAAAGGCCACATCATCTACACTGACAACTGGTATACTTCTCCTGCTCTCTGCCAGTTTCTTCATGACAACCAAACAGGGTCATGTGGGACTGTCAGAAAGACAAGAAAGTTTATACCAAAGTTCACAGGTAATGTCATTCCTCTCACAGATGCCTCCTCCAGTGACACCTTCAGAAGACGACCTGGCCCCGGAACACCGCGAGAGGCATGTGCGAAGAAGGCGACGAAAGGGGCAGAAATACAAGCAGCTCGAGAAGTGTGGGAAAGTGATAGCCCTGAAGTGGAAGGATAAGCGAGACTTCCACCTGCTTTCCACCGTCCACACAGGTGCCCAGGTGGATTCTGGCAAAATCCACTACCGAACCAGGAAGACAATCTACAAGCCCGACATGGTAGTGGACTACACTAAGAACATGCGCCTGGTGGACAAGTCTGACTGTCAGCTGTCAGGTGTTGAGTGTCTGAGGAAAACTGTGAAGTGGTATCACAAGCTCTTCCTCCACCTAGTTGATATAACGATACTGAACGCCTACAACTTGTGGTTGGTGAAAAAGGATATGGCCCCAAACCAGAAGCTGAAATTCCGGGAGTTCGTCTACAACGTCTCATACCAACTCCTGGAGAAGTATGGCACCACCACTCACAGACGTACGGCATGGCGTGGGGATCACGTTCCTGACCGCATCCAGCTGGGTGTCGAAAGACACTACTCCATCAACACTGAGATGCTTGGCACTCGTCACAGGCAGGCGCAGTGCACCGTCTGCAGCTCCAGTGTCAGGAAACCCCATGTCACCAAAAGAGTCACCTCAATGTGCGCCGAGTGCAAAGTTCCACTCTGCCTGGGTGACTGCTTCAGGGACTACCACACCTTCAAGAATTATTGAGTGTCGCCCTGCCCTGCCCTGCCCTGCCCTGGACTGGACTCGCCCCGTGCCCTGCCCTGGACTCGCCCCCTGCCCCGCCCTGTCCTGGACTCGCGCCCTACCTTACCTGACCTGACCTAATTGATCACGCTACCTCATAATGTAACATATATATTATATAATGTATAAGTTCCAAAGATGTCCCTGTGATATAGCTTTTACATTATATAATTGTATGTTTCATTATTTAGTTTATAAGTTTCAAAGATTTACATGTAATATGCCTTTTTTTTCTAGTATATCAATATATATGTTTGTTATTAGCCAAAGTGTAATAGGTCGCCTCCCTGATTTGTATATAAATTGGGCCACTAAGATAAAGGATCTCGTAGGAAAATATTCCTTAATTAATTACCCGGGATACAAATCAAAGACACGCCTATCCAATATATTTATACCGATCGATACAGTATATTTTGTTGTTCGGCCAGCTTACAGGATTAACGGTGTGTATATATATATAGATTTATATAGATATATAAAGGCTGTTCAATTATTAACGCGATGGGACTATGTTATTAGAAAACTGTTATTTAACAATTAACAATGATAAATTAAACAAACATTCTATTAAAACGGTTTATTGAATAAGAGACACAAATTGATGAAAATGAATCGGAGATTACGTTCACACACCACTCGCTTCTGCTATCCAAATGTTTAACTAACTTAATTAACCCCTCTAATTTAATTAACTAGAGCCTTGACTGAGCCACACTCAGTCAAACTCACTCCTAAACTTACCCGTCACTAATCTGATACCACTAGCCTAACGGAGTCCTATATACCAGGCAAAACAATTAACCCTCCCTTGAATTTACCCTTATCGCATATTAATGACCGCGTCTAGCACAACAGATTACTTATATAATAACACTATATACTAACCTTTACACATGGTCGAAGGAGGGTGCCGCGTCACCCCGGTCGCCACTCCACACTCACAAGCACTTCACTCGCTGGCACCAACTGGGGGACTGAGGACTGCGTTCCCCTCTCCTGCTTTATTTATACCCTCGGTTTGGAACAAGCGTATGCTTGGGGAATTGGCGGGAAAAGGAAAGAACATCTAGGACCTTCTCGAACCTTCTCGAAGGTCCGAGAACCTTCTTGACCAAGTTACTGACCGCACGTCCCCACCCCCTCTTCTCTCTCTCTCTATACTCTCCCCGCACCCCCCTCGACTCTCTAATATGTCTAGCTATATATATCTCAGGCACGATCCCGTGACATCGTCGCCAGTTGTAATAGGTCGCTTCCCTGATTCTTGGTCTGCTCAGCGTCGCGTCTCGCCAGCTCGCCTGGGCAACTCATTCCTGTAATATAAGTGGGCGGCAGATCATTGTTCTAAAAAAAATTCCCAACCCTCTCATATGCACCTACAAGCTACTTACTCCCGATCCTCTGCATCATTAGTCAACCGTGACAACCAATCAGCACCGACATTGTTACTACCCTTAATGTACCTTACAACGAAGCTGAACTGCTGCAGGAAAAGCGTCCACCTCATGAGTCTGGAATTCGCATTCCTCGAGGTCTTGAGGCTTGTCAGAGGCATATGATCAGTCTCGAGCGTGAACTCCCCTCCGAACAAATAGAAGTAGTATTTCTTGACCCCTTCGACCACCGCCAACAATTCCAGCTCCACCGTGCTGTAATTCAGCTCAGCTCCCTTGAGTCGCCTACTGTGGTATGCAACGGGGAATAACTCTCCATCTTCCTCCTGCATCAGAACCGCCCCCACTGCATCCTGTGAAGCATCAGTCCTTAGAATGAATGGTTTCTTGAAGTCTGCCAACTTCAGGATAGGTTCCTTGCAGAGTTGAGTCTTTAGTGCGTTGAAAGCCTCTTGCTGTTCCGTACCCCACGGAACTCTGTTTTGAGCATGCTTCTTTAGTAAGTCGTACAACGGAGTAGCCAACGCAGCAAAATGTGGAATGAACTCCATGTAGTAGCCGGCAAGTCCCAAGAATGACCGAACCTGCTTCTTTGTAGTGGGCCTAGGAGCATCGCGAATCTTAGAGATCTTATCACCCTGACAGCCGCATTGACCATCCCCAACCACATGTCCTAGGTACTGCACCCGTTTCTGGCCCACTTCGCACTTGCTAGGTTTCACCTTCAAGTTGTACTCCTGCAACCTAGACAAGACCTTCTCCAGAATTGACATGTGCTCTCTGAAAGACTGTGAGTGAACAAGAACATCATCAACGAAGACCTCCACACCAGGTATGTCTCGCAGGACCTGACGCATCATACGGTTAAACACAGCCGGCGAATTCATAAGACCGAAAGGCAACACAGTGTACTGGTACAGCCCGTCTGGCGTACCAAAAGCGGTGATCTTGCGGCTAGCTGGATCCAGAGGTATCTGGAAGAACCCCTTGGTGAGATCTAGTTTGGAAAAGATCGTTGAACCTGCAAGCCTGGCAAAGATGGCACGGAGGTCGCACATAGGCTCCGCATCAACCCTTGTCAAAGCATTCAGCCGACGGTAATCCCCACAGATGCGTACACCGCCCTCCTTCTTCTTGACAACCACCATCGGACTACAATATTGAGAAGAGGATTTCTCGATGATACCTGCTAACTCCATTTCCCTGATCTCCTTCTGGACTTGGTCGTGCAGACGGAGCGGAATGGGATACGGCTTTACTCGTACCGGAACCGAACTGGTCAGCTCGATTGCGTGACTCTCGACTCGTGCGATTCCGGGCCTATCCGAGAAAACGCCCCTGTATTTACCAAGGAGTGAATCCAATTCCCGCCCCTCATGACTTGACAACTCAGTGCCCCGACGAACCTGTGAGAGACCTTCCTCTTGCCCTAGCTGGACTGTCTCGGGACCATCACCATCAACTTCGGAGATTACTGCCGCTGCTGCTGTGATATGACCCTCCCCACTAGTATAGTGGCCCCTCACTAGATCTATGGCTTCCGCCATCTCGGGAGTAGCAACCTGCCGCCTCCACGAGCCTTCCATCATCGCAGCTCCACTCACTTCTCTCGTGTGGTACTCCTTAAGCATGTTGATGTGGAATCTCTTCTTGTGATTCCCGACCTGAACAATGTAGTTTACATCCGACATTCTGTCTATGACCGTATATGGACCCTTCCATTGGGCCAGCAGTTTGTTATGAGCAGTGGGCAGAAGGAGCAAGCACTTGCTACCTGGCTCCAATCTGCGCACCTTCGCCTTCTTATCGAAGTAAGACTTCTGCACCTCTCTCGCCTTTGTCAGCTCGACTTTGGCTAGTTCACATGTTGACTTCAACCTTTCAGCCAGATCGAGAACATAGGTGTAAGTGGTCTTCACTTCCTCGCTGGGCTCGTCACCGTCCCAAAGCTCTCGCAACACCTGCAATGGACCCCGGACTGTCCTACCATACACAAGCTCGAAAGGAGAGAACTTCAGCGAACTCTGGGGAGCCTCCCGGTATGCAAAGAGCAATGGAGCAATGAACCTAGGCCACTCCTTTGGTTGGTCGGCTGTCATCCGCCGCAGCATCTTCTTGAGTGTCCCGTTGAAACGCTCGACCAGCCCGTTACATTGTGGGTGGTA
Organism: Lithodes maja; assembly: GCA_037953745.1. Taxonomy (NCBI): domain Eukaryota; kingdom Metazoa; phylum Arthropoda; class Malacostraca; order Decapoda; family Lithodidae; genus Lithodes; species Lithodes maja. The sequence continues at coordinate 58,174 of JBAKBP010005207.1, read as the reverse complement.
TGGTGTCGTCTTCAGACCCTTAACAGACAGTAGCCTGAGTACTTCCCCCATCATTGCAGAGGTGAACTGCATCCCTCTGTCAGACAGTATTTGCTTGGGGATCCCTACTCGACAGAAGACCTCCAACATTGCCTCGGCAACAGTTGTAGTCTCGATATTCTTCAGAGCGACCGCCTCTGGCCACCTCGTTCCGAAATCGACTAGCGTGAGGATGAATCGGGACCCATCACTGGCTCTAGGGTGAATTGGACCCACAATGTCCACCCCTAACTGCTCAAAGGGTGTTGTGATGACAGGCAACGGACTCAACGGTGCGGGCTTGACTCGACCTCGGTCGCAGGTCTTCTGGCACACGTCACAGGAGCGAATCCATCTGCGGACGTCGCTCGCGATCCCAGGCCAATAAAACTGCGCCTGAACCCTATCCTGCGTCTTCAGCCTACCCATGTGACCTCCAAGGCTACCCTCATGGCCCATCCTGAGGATGGCTGTCCTATACTTCAAGGGAACCACAAACTGCCACTGCTCCTCAGAGTGAGGGTACTGCACTACACGGTAGATCCGACCTCCCTTCTCTGCAATCCACGACTTACGCCCCTTATCACCTTCAACGACAGCCTCACCAAGCTTTGCCCTAACACTTGCCAAGGATGCGTCTTGCTGCTGCTCATGGACAACATCCTGACTCTCCGCGAGCTCTGAGGAAGTCGTGACCGCCAGCGGCTTCGGGTCTTTCCGTGCCTTGGCTACGCCCCTAGTGACTGCTGCGGCCCCCGTCTGGGTGGCTATCTCGCTCGTGGGTCCGTACTTGGCACCCCGGACGTTCCCCACTATCAAGTCATAAATTGGATCATGCATTACGGCTGCTGTGATGCTACCAGAAAGAAACGGAGATTCAATTTCCACCCTCGCCTCGGGAACTGTGGTGGTGGAACCATCGATCATGCGAACGTTGATTCCTCGCCCCGTGAATTGGTGGTGCTTGACCAGAGTGTCCCGCACGATACACCCAGACGACCCATTGTCTCTAAGCGCCTCTACAGATACCCCCCCTACTCTACCTGGCTGCACTAGGAACCCTGTGTTTTGTTTTCCCATCCCAGCGCCCCCTGCTATAAGTCACAAGTCGTGGGACGTGCCTTGTGATTTAGTCAGCACCCCATTCTTGCTGTCTGCCTGTACAGTCTGAGAAGCAGCGGCCGAACTTTGTTGACGGTTATCTCCAGACCACCGTTGACCCTGTTGACCCTTTAAGTTGGAGTAATATTTCGGCTTGTGAGGTCCCTGACCCTTCCATTTCCCGTGTGCCCCTGCTTGGGCCTGTTTGGGGCCCGGGTCAGGGTTGCCTTTGCCTTTGTTACCGCCCTCGTTCAACATTCTCCGCCGCTGGTACCCGTGGGCCTCAAAATATGCGTCTGCCTCAGCCGCCATACTCTTAGCCGAGGTAACCTTGCTCAGTTTGAACTGGGCCACGAGGTCATTCGGAGCCGACAGCTCAAACTGCGTTCGCAGGAAGAGATCACGTAACCCATCCCTACTGTCAGGAGTCTTATCCTTGTTTACCCAGACATCCAGATAACCCTCAAGCCTAGCCAGGAACTGGGTAGCGGTTTCCTTTTCAGCTAACCTAGCAGATACGAATTGCCGCCGGGCAGCCTGTGCCGTGAGCCCGTATGCCTCGACCAACGCAGCCTTCATATCACCATAACCGGACTTGTCAGACCCTAAGCGATTCAACAGTGTGAGCGCCGGGCCCTCAAAGAGTGAAAGGAATTTTATTTCCTTGGCTGTCTCGTCAAGAGCATATGCCGTTGCGGTTCTTTCGAACCTCCTTATGAAAGGTTCTATATCATCACCCACCTTATACATGGGCTGCTTGATGCGTGGCAACCCCTTAGGAGCATCCACATGACCGTTGACCCCCGTATCCCCTGGTTTAGCCTTAACAAGATCGAGCTTCCTTTGATGCTCTCTCTCTGCCTCAGCCGCCTTTTCCCTGTGAGTCTCCCTAGCCCTCTCAGCCATAGCCACCTCTTCCCTGTGAGTCTCCCTAGCCCTCTCAGCCATAGCCACCTCATGTTCCCTCGCTGCCTTAGCCTCCTCCCTATCCTGTGCTCGTTTCTCCCTCTCCCTCTTTTCTTCCTCCTCAGCCTTTCTACTATGTAACCTTCTCGGTTCTCCTCAGTGAGGCCTAGCTCTACAGCTTCCTCGTAGATGTTTTTTTATTGACGCCATTGTACCCTCGAAGAGCGAAAGGAACCAGGAAAAGCAAGTCCTATCCTATCTGCCTAATCAAATAGCACCGAAAGGAACAAAAAAAACTAGCCAGCCCTATCCTATCAGCCTAATCTGAGATGAACAACGAACGACAAAAGAAAGTTAAGATAGCACGGTTCCGTTACCCCTGGAACGAGTTATGTGAGGGAGGAATAAAGGAAGGAATTGATAAAGAGGAACAACGGATATAAGACAAGGAGAAAAGTATGTTTACGCCCTACAAAAAAAAAATGACCCCTATAACTGCAACTGCGCAAGAATTTCGAACCAAAAAAAAACTATGAAAACCGACAACAGTTAATTAGATTACAATCCCCTTCCCTCCATTTAATCGGACGATCGCAGCACTTGCGTACGACGCACGAATGGCGAAAGAAAACAAATCACACGGACGAAATTCTTAACGACAAAAAAAAAACGAGCAGAGATCAATTATTATACAAGCGAAACAAAATTGATGGAACACAATTATTTCTCGATAGCCGAAATTGTATAATCTATAAATATTATTATTATACACAAGCGATGAGAAAAGATGTTTAAAATTTACCCAAGCCCACGGTCAGAAGTGACCACGCGGGTGGAAGAAGAAGGAGGGAGGGAAAAATTCCCCCACGGCTCACCTTCTTTCTAACACAACAACAATGCTATCCTAGCCTATGCCTATCTATTTTTATCTAACACATCCACATCGGAAACTGGTCCTGATCACGGTCGCCAGTTGTAATAGGTCGCCTCCCTGATTTGTATATAAATTGGGCCACTAAGATAAAGGATCTCTTAGGAAAATATTCCTTAATTAATTACCCGCGATACAAATCAAAGACACGCCTATCCAATATATTTATACCGATCGATACAGTATATTTTGTTGTTCGGCCAGCTTACAGGATTAACGGTGTGTATATATATAGATTTATATAGATATATAAAGGCTGTTCAATTATTAACGCGATGGGACTATGTTATTAGAAAACTTATTTAACAATTAACAATGATAAATTAAACAAACATTCTATTAAAACGGTTTATTGAATAAGAGACACAAATTGATGAAAATGAATCGGAGATTACGTTCACACACCACTCGCTTCTTCTATCCAAATGTTTAACTAACTTAATTAACCCCTCTAATTTAATTAACTAGAGTCTTGACTGAGCCACACTCAGTCAAACTCACTCCTAAAATTACCCGTCACTAATCTGATACCACTAGCCTAACGGAGTCCTATATACCAGGCAAAACAATTAACCCTCCCTTGAATTTACCCTTATCGCATATTAATGACCGCGTCTAGCACAACAGATTACTTATATAATAACACTATATACTAACCTTTACACATGGTCGAAGGAGGGTGCCGCGTCACCCCGGTCGCCACTCCACAAGCACTTCACTCGCTGGCACCAACTGGGGGACTGAGGACTGCGTTCCCCTCTCCTGCTTTATTTATACCCTCGGTTTGGAACAAGCGTATGCTTGGGGAATTGGCGGGAAAAGGAAAGAACATCTAGGACCTTCTCGAACCTTCTCGAAGGTCCGAGAACCTTCTTGACCAAGTTACTGACCGCACGTCCCCACCCCCTCTTCTCTCTCTCTCTATACTCTCCCCGCACCCCCCTCGACTCTAATATGTCTAGCTATATATATCTCAGGCACGATCCCGTGACACAAAGTAATGTGTATATAATTATTTTCTTACCTCAAATGAATTGTACAAAAATAAATGTTTCAATAAATCCTGTCAAACCTACTAAGATAATAAAATAAAACAATAAAAAAAAACAAGGTCATGTCATTGTATTCTTACAATATTCTATATTCTATGAATATTTCATATTGTTTGAATACAATGGCATGATCTTGTAAAAAAAAAAAATTTATCAAAAATTTTCTAGACAATATAAAACCTTCCCCATAACCCCCTCCTGGATTCGATCACACAACCCTACCACACTTTGAGTTTTCCAGTCCGCGACCTTACCAACCATGCCACAGGAGCTCATACCAAATATCACTCAAAACTTCGTGTCTACAATCGAAATGACAATATACAAAAAAAAATGAATTATCCCACCAATTTATGTTTGTAAATTGATGGGATTATCAATTATATCATGCCAAGGTTTATAAAAGTTTGTCTCTGTCAAGAATTAGTAATTATATAACTTTATTCTGTCAAAAATTGCCCAAACACTCAGCAAAATTGCCCCTCTCAGTGCGACTCCACTCATTTTCACACGGTCAAGCGGTGACCCTTGCCGCTCCTTTATGCCCCAGCTACACCAGCAACAGCAGCTCTGTCTGGGAACAAAATTTGTATAAATACAATAATGGATAAAATACTCTTCACAAATACATTTGTATTGTATAATATTGTAAATAAAAAAGAATAATAACTGTGTGGGTGTCGAAAATTGCTCAACCAGCTTTCTTATGTCTCGCCTACGCGCGTATATTGGATTATACATAGTCATGACTGTCATACAAATAATTGCAGTAGGTCTCGAATATACATTTAGATTGCATATTACTTGGAAATAAATAAGTAAACTTTTCTCTGGTGGCAATCTACCCTTTCGCAAGTGTAAGGAGACACCATTCTATATTTAGCCCTTTATCACAAAAGGCAATCTGCCTGTGTTTACTCACCACCGTCGCTGGTGGTCTATAATATAGTACTTTATTTACAGTCAATGGCCTACATGTTTCTGTGGTACTTCACATGTGTCTAAAATGCAATGTCTGCTTGCATAAAAATGCAATTCTGAAGTCCATTTATACGTACGACATACGCATGTCTCAGTTTCTATCGCTCTCTCCATTCCTGACTCATGTTATTGTAGACCTGTTGGTGGCAACGAACACCAGACATCTGGTAGACATAAGGTTAAAAATACCAAGACATCCATACGCCTCGGGCGCCTCCACAATTATTACAAAGCTGGTTATCTATCTAGAGATCTGCCTGACTTCCATCTCTCCACGACTCACTCACTGAACCCCTGCATGCCTCCCTCCCACCCAGCCACCCCCAACCCACCCTTTCAGGCTTCCGTCTGCTAGAAACACATTCACAATTTGCGTAAATATCGCATCAATTGGGCTATATGCGGTATATTCCTTGTTATATGGGACGCCTACATACGTACACGTCTTTATTATAGCATGACCGTGCTCTAAATACAAGATTTACGTGATATTTATGGCGTAACACACCCTCTCCCCCTTTCATTCCCAGCACAACTCACTCACACCTTGGTTCACGCATAGAAACTCATTGATAATGTGCGTAAATATCGCATGAATTGGTCTATATTTTTTTTTTTTTTTTTTTTTTTCTATATTCCAACTACTCCCTCTCGGGCATAGGCTGAGAGCCTGTACATTCCACCGCTCAACACGGTGAAGCCCGTGAGGTCTTGTTCCAGTCTGGGGAGTGAGACATGCGAAGCATCCATCATGGCTCGAAGCAGCTCCATCTCTGAAGCGGCTGGTTGCTTCGCTCAAGTGCTTCACCGTCTCGCCCTCCAGACTCAGACCCTCACTCTCAGAACGCCACCTATTGAGCAGTGAACTCACTAGGCATTGTCCCCCTGTAACATATTTTGAATATGGGAATATTCATACAGTGTTATTTAATCAGGGAACAATGAGGGTATTTTTTTGGCATTTCGGTGGGCTTTGTGGTAATGCACTGATACTAGGTACAGCACAAATTCAATCCCAATAATATCTTCCCATTGACATATCGGGATTTGAACCCGGGTCCATTGGATTACCAATCCAGTGGCATGACCACTCCACCACACCTCCCCTGAGGTGTGGTGGTATATGCGGTATATATTTTGATATATGGCACGTATACATACGTACAAGTCTGTATTATAGCATGACAGTGCTCTACGTACAAGATATACGTGATATGTATGGCGTAAACCACACTCTCAGCTCATAAATTGCTGCCAAACCTCCAACACATCTTCATTCCCGCCTAAAAATTCTCTTATAATTCCCTTATGTATTGCAATTTTTGGTCACTATGAGGCATATTCATTGTTATATGGGTGGCCTACACACGTATACATACTCTACATAGCCTAAAAGGGCTCAAAAAAGGAGATATACGTGATAATACACGGTAACCCACCCCCTCCTCCCTCTCCTACTATCCCCTGGGCGCGTGAAAATTCGGCAGGGAAATCTCGCCGCTCGATGACAATCTAGCCGCGCGGTGCCATTCGCTCCACATTTTTCAACTACGGACCGTTCCCCCACCCTCCACCAGACATTTTTTTGGGGGGTCAAATATATATGGGCCGATGCACGCAAACATTCCCTACACGATGATGTACAGTACTTTTTATCGAAATTGGCAATAGGTCCCAAAATCATCATAGGTGCGCACAGTCTTACCCTGTAGAAAACCCCCTGTGCGCCGCGGAGAGGTTAATACATCAACGATTGGGAAGGGGATGGTCGGGAGGGCCCCAGTCAATGATTACGGGGCCACTACTAAATATTAGTTTTTTTTTTATCTCCTTACAGGAGTCAAACCTATAATTTATTAGTGGCCCCTCCATCATTGACGAACATGCCTGATTTCTAAGACTGGAGGGGGACATTCGTAATCATATCATAACTCTAGAAAAGCAGATAATCAAACAACTACATAGTATTCTTACTTTTGTAAAAAAAGAGATATTTATTAGTGGCCCCTCCATCATTGACGAACATGCCTATTACATAAGGCATCCTCTTCAAACACTAATCCGCCGTAGTTTGAATCTACCGCGCAGAGCATTTAAAAACTGAGGAGCCTTCATCATGAGCGCACGCGACCTCACTCATGGCTTCAGTCATTATGAATTGGGTTCTCACTACGAAAAAACTTCGTAAAAAATAAAAACAAAAAGAAAATAAGAATAACTATCTAATAAGCTTTCCATCATATCGTGGATGTACTTGTGTGGATCTCTGACCAGACGCTGATTCAGGCGTCATTCCTCCTTCACTGACATATCAAGTAAACCAAGATCCTTAATACATCAACGAATGGGAAGGGGACGGTCGGGAGGGCCCCAGTCGTCAATGATTACGGGGCCACTACTAAATATTAGGTTTTCTTTATCTCCTTACAGGAGTCAAACCTATAATTTATTAGTGGCCCCTCCATCATTGACGAACATGCCTGATTTCTAAGACTGGAGGGGGACATTCGTAATCATATCATAACTCTAGAAAAGTAGATAATAAAAACAACCACATAGTATTCTTATTCTTGAAAAATATATATTTAATCATTGGCGTCGCCGAAAAAATA